>OZ026842.1:6589930-6734185 GCA_964023205.1 Lutraria lutraria
CTAACCCCCCCCCCCTTCATTCCAATAGGGTCTGTGGGTCAGGCGTTAAACCACCCTTGGGAAAGACAAAATATGACCTTTGTTGACAGGTGGCCTTTATTCAGAGATCATTCTGTTATAAATAATCATTGACAGTTTTTAAAGGAATGACCTTTATCAACAGGGTGGCCTTTATTCGGAGGTGACTGCTAACACAGGTTTCATTGTATTTGTAAAAAAAATAATTGTTTCTAAATACCCAAAATACCCTTTTTTCCTTACCTTACTTGGAGCAGTTATAATAGGGGGATGTCAAGGACGGCAACACCCATGGCATAAATTATATTCATGAAATCACCTATGTCATGAGTCTATTGATATGAAAAATTTTTGTTTGACGTAAATGTTTTCACTATGTGTTAACTAACTAATCAGCAGTAGGGGTCTATTTGCCCTATATGACACTTATGTTTGCTTCATTTTAAAGTACTCTGTATATTTTTACACTGTTTTATCAGGCGTATTTAAACCGTCAGTATTCTTTATTTGACTTTATTTCATATATTTTCAAAATGATTTCAAATGTCAAATGCTTGCCAAAATATGTTGTATTCATAACAGGATACACTTTGACTCAATGTGTCTGCCAAGTTAATGTTTGCTGCTGTAACAATTCTAAATAGTGAAATAACTGTATGCATTTTTTTTTTTTCACAAATCCTAAAAAAATATTTACTGTCAATGTGTATGACCTAAAGGTCTTTGATGAGTTCACTTATGAACTAAATTTGACTAGTACTTGCAGATTTATGGGCCCTTGACATAGAAAATTGCTGTATTTCAGCTTGTCTAATACACTATAGCACCTTCATTTCTTCACTAAGTAATCGTAATCATATTTACACAGAATGTACATTTACTTGCATCCAGTATCATGATAATTAGAGTTTGTTTTTATCAAAATCTATGTAGAAACGGGTCATACAAGATGAAAAACTATATCACCTGGTCATTAATTTTTATAGTGTAGTTGTTCTCAGGTGAGCGATATAGGGCCATCTTGGCCTTCTTGTTTTTTTTTTCAATTTAACTCATTACACAGGGATTTATCCAAGGACAGAGTCTTTTGGTGACATTCCCATCTTTAATGGTGGAGGAGTACCCAAGCTGTACACTTGGGTAGAACCACCCACCTTCTGTAAGCCAAGCCAGGGATTTTTTTGGGGCGTTTTTATAGCTGAAATTTGGTCATATTCCCAATTGAAAATAGTATCTTTTTTTCCCAATTCACAGACAAAAATTCCCAATCAAAAAAAAAAAAAAAAAAAAAAAATTTAATTTTATAAGTTCATTTACATCACTATTGGTAGTAAATACCTTATTCTGCTATTGTTCAATGGGAGAATAAGTAGAATAAGTTATACATTGCAAAAATTGTAGTTATACATTTTTCCCAATTTTGATTAAAACACCGCAAAAATTCCCAATCCCAAGGGTATGGGTCATATTCCCAAAATACCGAGAAAAAACCCTGCAAGCCAACTGGACAGCCTCTTCACTTGTGATTTCTTCTTGGCCTATCATTGGGATTTGAACTCAAAGAAATGAGGGGCTTGTGATAACTCGTCAGAGCCCATAACCATAATGAGAGCCCTTACTTATTAAAAGCACATCACCCGAGGCCTGTAGGTTATAAAACTCGAGATCAGTCTCAAGCTCAAATCTCATATCTTGTCTTTCAAAGTTTTTATAATGTTGATAAATATGATCCGACAATAATGACATTATTGATACATTAGTCCATGGAGGCATAATTGATCTGAATATGTAATTAGATATTAATCAGCTCTATCTTTTCAACGAATGGAATTGAGATTTAAACTTGTTGGAGGCTGTTCTCTCTACCAGTTGTCTTAATTTGTGTTAACTTAGCATGTCTGGGTGTGGGCTTTTGGTAATAATTATATCTGTTGGCTAAGGGGTCATCATTTGATGCATCAGAGCTCCTTTTCCAAAGGTTGGTGCTGAAGAATATTTCAAAATGATAAAATGATGTTTTTTCTTTTGAAAAAAAAAACAACCTCATAGCATTGGTCAAATATTGAAGTTCATAATAAAGTATCATAGTTTTTAATTATGTTTAAAAAAACATTAGCTAAGATTAATATCTATTGCTAAAACTTTAAAGGTTTCATACTGTCCTCTCTGTCATATAAAGAACCTATTAAGAAAACGAGGGTTCAACGCAACAGTGTCGTAACTCATATTGAAATAAGAACAAGTTACGTCAGTGTTGCGCTGAGCCCACGAAAAGGTTGCTGGGCATATCATGCTATTCAAATTAAAGAACAGGTGCTCCGACATTCTGTTGTATTTCTACCCTTTATTTATGTGGTACTAAACTATTTACCGGAGTTTGGAACTCATCCAGTCAGCAGTTTTTCCTGTAACTCGGCAGAATTAGAGTATTCTATTAAGGCATTTTTTATCTCGGAACAAAACGGTTTGTTGTTGTGTTAGATAAGATGTATAGTTAATTACTTATTAGGGTTTAGCTTCGTGCCCAGATACTGACTATCTCTACGATGTATAATTTGTTACTAAGATGAGCCTCGAAATTGATGACTCTGTTCTGTTTACATTGCATTGATAAAACTGAAGCATGCATGGTCTTACATCGGGGTTCATATTAATTGTACCAAGAATAAATTATAACCTCATTTAAGACTTCGTATAAATGAATGGAGACATTTTAGGGATTGCATCGGGGATTAATTCTGTTCATCACAGAGGTCCTTAGGTAAGGATTGAGAAATCTGCAGCAAGAAGATGTCACAGGGACTTGTATGACCGAATATTCCCTATTTAAAGTACCTACCCTATTTAACACCCCATCTTTTTTGGTAGAAAAATGCAAGATACCTGCAAAACAGTTGTTTACATAATTATACATTTCAATCTCTCCAGAGCAGCCCTTTATTGAGCAACAAACTCCCTTCAATAACAGCTTGATTTTTTCCTACTGTATGATTAAACTGTTAATTTAATATCTCTAGAGCAACCACCTCTGAACAACAACATAATTTTGCTTCTCCCAAAGGGTGTTGCTTTGGAGAGGTTGCACTTTATATTGTGCTTTGATATCCAAAATCTGTAAATATGTTAAAATATACCAAACTAGTATTTTCAAAAAAATGTTTGTTTCTGGTAACCTGAGTGATGCTAATTTTTCCCCGGCAACCCTAGACATTTTATTAGGCCTCAGAGCAGTACATCCACTGCCTCACCTTTCCGCACCCTTTAAAGAGCAGATAAAAGACAGAGCCTATGTACCCTATTTTAATGAGCATGTAACCAGAAACATACAATTATTTTAGGCCTTATCTGTATTCATGAAAAATTACTTAAATAATGCTGACACTGTATTTATAACAACACTAGGTTATTATTATGCTGGCCCTGTTTATTCTTAAGCTGAGATTATATGTCTACATTTTTTTAAAACATAAAATGCCTTTTAATGGATCTTTGAAGTGTATTTAGGGTCAGCTACGGGTTGCAATTTTCAAAACTTGAAAAAAAAAATTGAAGCATTCAAGTTAGTCTTTCTTTGTTTTATATTATGCAAGCAGTGCTATAAATCTTCATTGGACTATCCTTTAAAAAATGTTTGTTTAAGGTATCCCTACCCAGAGAATTTTCAGTGAGTACTGGGTAGGTAAAGGTAGAAAATACTTATTTTTTACAATTTTTTATATTGAACCCAAAATACATGTCAGAATGCTATACTCATATTGAAAAATAAAAGTTTTCCCCAAGAGGCCAAACAAAAGTTATGTAGGGTTGTTTTGTTGAGTAGGTATTGTCACAGGCACTTGTTTAGAAAAAATTACCCCACCCACCACAGTCGCTCTTGCTATCAATACATATAAATACCAGTTCTGGTTATTTATATGTATTTTTTTTAAACAAGTGTCTGTGGGTATTGTTACCCCAAAACAAAATATTTTTTTAAGGTCGGCCTTGGACAATTTATTAAATTTTATCATTTTAACTTGTGCAGGATTTAGAAGTGTGATATCATGTTTTTGTCTGATAATTTTGAAGTCACCACTTAATTGTACAATGTTATATTCTACTGTGTACATCATTTTACTGCAGTATTCTGAGACTTTGATTTATTACTGCTGTTGACCTGTGACCTACCTGAGTTTTTTTTATGGTCTTATTCGCCTACTCTTGTCCGTATACGTCAGCATCTGCATCCATGCAATCCTGCTAATCTGTAAGAATCATAATTAAGTTAATTAACCCTGCTCTTTTTAACCCTTTTGGGGAACAGGTATCGGGTCCATATATAGAAGAAATTTGCATTGTGAACCATTAAAATCTAAATTGGGGAATGTTATGGACTTGCAAACTTAAGGTAGCATGTCAGAGAACATGATTATTTAGGATTTTATCGGGTAAGCGTTTAATTGACATGGAGCAGATATTACTGTATTTTGTGATAAAAATATCTTTATGCATATCACCAATGTTCGTGAATTCATAATTATGATGACAGAACATTTTCGATTTTTTTTTAATTTTGGGAAATTTTCTCTCTTTTAATGTGGATTTTTTTGGGGGGCTGAATGGGGTCAAGTACCAAACTCTATATGGCATTAAACAGGGCCTTTAACTTCTACTGACCTTCATGATATTAGCTTACTCTTACTGCTTTCATGTATTTTGAAATACAAACAGCTGTAAAATAGTCATTCATACTTCATGAACTATCCATGAAGAATGCAAGAATAGTTCAAGAAAAATTCATGATTTTATTAATTCCTCTCAAAGGGGTATAAAACATGTATGTTAAATAAGATTTAAACCAGTCATGAGGGTTAGTATTTTCTACTTGACTGCTACAATCAAATCATTAATATCGGAAGACTTTGCTGGTACAAAATATGTATGATTTGTTTGATGTTCAGGTCGGTGTTTACCATATGTGATAAATATACCGAAATGTTTGCCGTCTTACCTTTTTCAGCTGAGGTAAAACATCATTAGCTGAAACTTCTATTGACAGACTTGTAGGTAAAATGCATAAAATTTGGACCAAAGTTATTCCATAGACATGAATGTCGACAGAACCTGCCCTAAATGTTATGTTTGGAGTGAAATAGAAAGTTAAGGCCATCGTTAAAAAATATTTTGTTCGGAGTTGCTCTCCCTACTCACCAAAAATGGCCTCGCCCAACGTTTTTTAGCCTCTTGGGTAAAAGTTTTTTTTCGGTATAAATTGTTTTTTGGACGGAAATTTTGGATTTAGTGTAAAAAAATCCCTATCTACCTGCACACTGAATATTCTCTGTGTAGGGTTACCCTAAACAAATATTTTTTTAGGATGGCCTGAAATAAATCCGTTTTTTACTGTCATTGAGAAATGTGGAGATTACTTACAAACTTCAATGATCACACTTAATGGTTCTAAGATTTCATTTCGTGTTATTTTTTTCAATGTTTTTGATAAACCAAATCTAGGGTCTTTTTTTCAGTAATCGTCATACATGATTTTAGCTTTGAAACTGCGTGATATAGCTTATAGTCGTACATCATTAACTGATCACACACGTTACTGTAGCCTTGAAACATCGCTGATCACTATTTTCGATGAATTAACACTATTAAGACGAAAGTGATGCAATACAGTGTTCTGTTATAGATTGAATGATATAAATAAGATATCCTTGAAAAAAAAAATGGGGGTAGTGCTATTTACTAAAAAAAATGAATTTGGCCTCTTTGCTAAATAATTGTTTCAATAAGAAAAAAAGTATTATTATAACTTTATGTATTTTGGGATCAAGGAAAAAAAGAAAAAGAAATTCTACCTACCCACTGAAATTCTCTGGGAATGGTTATGGCTTATCTCCCTTTTATTTCTATTTATAGTTGCTTATCAAAATTTACAGGTCGCTTCCAGTATTTAATTTTTAAGCCCCCTTTTGAAGAAAAGCAGGTATTGTGAAATTGCTTCGCTTTGGTAGGGAGGTTGGTCATCACATGTAGATGACCCTTATTGATTTTGAGGTCAGTACATCAATGGTCAAGGTCACAGCACAAAAACCTTGTCCAACCAATGACCAAGGATCAATTTGGTCTAAGGTCCTCAGACTTGGTTTGGAGGTTGGTCATTGCATTTTGATGACCCCAATTGATTTTAAGTTCAATAGGTCAAAGGTCATGGTCTTACATGTACTATTCATTTGGCCTTCAGAGGGCATCTGTGTTTCACAAACACTACTTGTTTAAATTAAGGTACTTGGGTATGATTCTTATCACATACAAACGATTATTCTTCTAATAAAAGGACCGTCAGATGTAGCTTTAAAGCTACTGAACTCTGCTCGACAGGTTGTGGGGATTTTTTTCTGAGAGTGTCAGACTATATTAGGTTACAGAGAACTAAATCATAATGAAATCTAATTTTAGGTAATTCAATACTAGGGGTATAATATAAGTTAGAAAATGATGAATCAGCTATATTATATATTTATATTTTTTGTTTAGAATGATTAAAATTCATTAGAATTCATATTATTCAAATAAAGTGATAGTCAGCCATTGACTTTGACTTCTTCAATTACCCTTTTTATTGATTATGGCATACTGACTGACAAGTGATTGAATTGTATATTAATGCGTTCTAGACTAGCGGCTCTATTTGTGGTCGAGTGTTCGGTGTCTCCCATTCATAACGAGACCGAAACAAAATACTGCTGTCGCGAATTTTTTGCAATCCATTGACGACCTGACTACCTCATTGTTAAACGTAAGTGTCAAACGTTGTTTTATCTATCTGTGAATCTTTATTCATAAAAAGATATTCTATTTAGGCCAAACGATTTTACATACTTGTTTGGTTCATTAAAATTCCATTTATTTGCATTCAAGCAATATTTTCTTTGTTTAATTGTGCTTATAATGTAATGAACCATTTCTGATCCATTTTACTAAGGTGAAAAAAATGTTTGTTTCCAGTTACATGCTCATTAAGAATAGGGTAGGTAGATACGACTTTGTAGGTTCTTGAAAGCATTCTGAAAGGTAAAGAAATTGAGACAGTGGATGTATGCTTCCTCGAGCCAATTAATAAGTCTAGGATCGTGGGGCATATTAGTGTAGGTCACGTCACCAGAAACAAATATTTTTTTTAGGCCTAAAATGACTACTATACCATTAACTTAAGGCTCAGTGGTAGAAATCACTATTTGTCTATTTTACTGCATAGTTAGAGAATCTATCAGGTTTCTGCCTGAAATTCAAGTTTTTTAAGGTCAGTAAATGTAAATTTTCCATATTATGTAAATCTGTAGAGAAATTTGGGGAGGGGTTACAGCTTATCTGATTAGATGGATGGATGCTGACAACGTTGGTAATTTCGCTTTTTATTATTGCGATATTTGCGCCATATTTTTTTTTTTTAAATTTCCAACTTAATTACCGCTCCGCTAGCACAGGGAGATTCATTTAATGTCATTGTTGTCTGATAGGTGTAAAGAAATATGATGTGTCCGGCTCTAAGCCTCTTACATAATAATGATAACAGTGAGATATTGCAGTATATATAACTATGGTCTATAAGATGGGATAAAGATAAAAGTTTATTATTGGTGATTTTAGTCACCCTTTTATGAATACCGGTACCAAGGCCATTTTAAAAAAAATGTTTGTTTGCAGTAACCCTACTCAGAGAATATTTTTGTAATGGACCAAAAGACATTTGAAAGAATGCTATTTTTTATAGAATTTTTTTCTTTACCCAGAGACCAAGGGGTGGTGGGCCTTTCTGGTGAGTAGGTAGCGTGACCACAAACAAAATGTTCGTTAAGGCTGGCCTAACAGCTTTTAAATCTTGGAATTTAGCCTTACCTCCAGTAACTTTGCTTGATGATACAAAAACAGGGTTTTTATTAAAACTTTCTATAATCTGCTTAGCATGGTGTAAATTGATACAGTATTATGTATATCCCCTAAATGAGCTGTCATGTTGGAAATAAATTGGTAATTCTGAACTAAAGCCGCACATATCTTCCCGTTGATTTCACATCACTGGGAGTGAGTTCAGCGTGTACATCGCCGGACATTAAGTAATCTTGCTTTTTTCTGCTTGCACATATTTTCTTTCCTATTCATTTAGAACAAACTTTTGACTTTTCTCTAACTTATTACCTCTTCAGATGTTTTGACAATATGGAGATTTTTTCCACACAGCGAGAGTCTTATTCTATCAGTTCATATACTTTCAGTGCTTTGAATTTTCAAGAATGTGAATGTCATGTGACTATTAATACAGCATTTTTACCTTCTTTCTGTAACTCTTCTTGTTCTGAATCAATGTTTTGGCCTCTACAGTCAAACCTCTGAACAAAGGCCACCTTTTGGGAAATACATAATGATGGGTGGCCTTTATTCGGGGTGGGGGGGGGGGGTAATTTTGTTCATATAACCAATGATTGCTTTTCAAAGAATGTCCTTTATTCATTGGGTGACCTTTATTTGGAGGTGGCCTCTAACACAGGTTTTACTGTATTGTATGATGAATGAACTTCATTTTCAGATTATGATGAATCCTTGACTGTAGTCTTCATGGTCAAGTGGTTAAGGTCGCTGATTCAAATCACTGTAACTTTTCACCGATCGATAGAGGGGCGTGAGTTCAAGCCCAGCTACCGACCATGTCTCTTAATGTAAGAAAGTAGGCAGTTGCTTACGGAGGATGGAAGTCTAGTACTGGTTCTTCCCAGAAACGTTGGTTCGATGAACTGTCCGCCTCTTATGACTTTGACTGTTGAAAAGGGGCGTAAAATGCAAATAAAAAAATTAAAAAGACTTAACTGTAGTGAATACTATCTGGTTTAAAAAATTGTTAAAAGAAATAAGTAAGTTATTCTCTGACTGAATTTAGGAGTTGATGAATAGGTGCTATAAAATAATGTATGTCTGTTGTTAACTGGCTAGATCGTGTGACGGAACACTCTCATTGGTTACCATCATCAAGATAAATAGACGTGCCAATTTATCAAATCACTGTCAAGATGCGATCCTCTTAAAAAAACCTTTGTGTATTCATATTACATTAGGACCCTGTAATTTTAAACTGATCAGCAGTTTTAACTGCTCGATACTGGCTTCTTTAAGTATTCAAATGTGGCCTTGATGTCACGAAAGATCTTAAAGTGAAATTGGCCTAAAAAAAATCTTTAAAATTGATATGTTAAGTTATGGAATACAGCAATTTTTGTTTTAGTCAGTTAAGTGGCTTTTTTCAACAATTTTTCAGTTATTTGCGATGACTGGTTCAGTCTAAACAGTTTTCCTGGACTGTATTCTAACCAGTACTAACTTACCTTTCAATAAGGAGTCGGCAAGCTCTTCACATGTTAAGGAGGAAGTTGGAGATTTTTGTCTAATTAATACTACAGCCATACCTTGATACTACGGACATAATTATAATCAATGGTCTAATTATTTAGGTGTCCTCAGTGCAGAGGAAATATTGAAAAATAATTTCAAAAAATGGCTCACAATGTCTGTATAATGTTTTTTTCTGGTGTTTTGAGTCCATTTAAGTTCATCCAAATACCGTCAAACCTGTATTAGTGGCCACCTCTGAATAAAGGCCTCCCTGTGAATAAAGGTCACTTGTTGTCTCACCCAAAGTGGGCTTTTATTCTCAGGTTTGACTCAACTTCGAAACAATTATTTACTGAAGTTTCACCTGGTTCCTAGCCCCGTATCATACAGCATTGGTTGTTGCATACGAAAACAATATTAAAACAGGGTTCCAGCAAACTATTGGTCCTCATTATAAATCTCAGAAATTATGGTATTAATGCCTATTTGATGATAGTTATTGACTTATGAACTTTAATGCTGTGTTGTAGTGAAACTGTTTTTTTAGTTGTCAAATTATTTTTCAAATTACGGTACAACCCCTCCAGTGTGGCCCTCTTGAGCAACAAGCTCCCTTCAATGACAGCTTGATTTTTCCCACTGTATGATTTAACTTTTAAATTAACCTCTCTAGAGCAACAACCTCTCAACAACAACATCACTTTGGTACACCCAAAGGGTGTTGCTTTGGAGAGATTGCTTTATGTTCGAGTATTTTCAATTTTCATGGATGTGTTATTTCATTATTTCATTCGATATAAACTTGAACTGTCAAGTCTGTATTGTGTCACGGATGTGGGGGACCGATATTTAACTTAACAGCATGTTTTTCGAGCATTTGGTCTATTCTATTCTATTCATGACACATAGGTGGAGTGCTAGGTAGAAATTTGAATTTAATAAGTATGAAAAGTGTGAATTAGGCATGATTGTAAAAGCTTCTTTGTACGGGAAATAACTCCCCCACTAAGATTTAGAGTATGAATGGCTTATTGCGGCCTTATATTGGATAGCGTCTGCCAGATAAACTGCTATATTAAAATAGATGGTTTTTGTTTGTCGATCATCCGTAGACAGTGGACTATGTACTCTCATATAACCGTTGATTTAAGATTTTTTATTCGTCAGAATGACGTTGATAAAATATTTGAATGTCTCTACTGTAAAATACTTATTTTAGGCCACTGTAAAATCAAATAAATGATTGTTTAAATGTCTCATTTTGAAATACTTGATAATTTAAATATTGATTCTTTCGTTAAAGATTCTGTAAACCTGCTATTAAAAGCATTAGAATTTTAAAATTTTATAAAATGCTATTCTGGCCTGATAATTCAATGTGTATACATTTGTATTTAAACACTCAGTTAAATTTTATTTAGTAAATAAAGAAATTCTTGGATATTTGTTATGTGCATGATAGAATTTGTTGCCAAGTGTTTTACAGATTTTAAATTTTACTTGTGTAAAGGAAATAGCTCATACTGTTACCTAAAGAAGTTAGATTCAAAAAATATTTTTAGTGTAACTGTTCAGAAAAAGTATAAGAACTATGAAATTTGGTGAGAAATGTTCTTTATGGGCATCATATGATGTTAACTACACCATGCTTTGTAAGCAAATATTCATAATTATAATCTGTTTATTCATTACAGAAATACTATAATGGTTAGCCACGACCCTGGACTTTCTATTAGGCCAAATGGGGAAAAGTACACCCACTTTTCTCACCTTTTTTACCTTTCCACACGCTTTCAAGAGTAAAAAAATCCCAACCATCTACCTTACTTTTAATGAGCATGTAACTGGAAACAAACATTTTTTACACCTAAGTGATGGGTTTCAATGAAGTAGGTCACAGTAGGTAACCCTTCCACGAAAATTTGACAGAAACGTTGAATTTCCTCCATATAGGAAAGTTGCTAACTCTTAAGAGAGGGACTGAGTTAGTTCTGGTTAGAAGACAGTCCTGGAAAACTGGTTAGGGTAATAAGCCACTGTATAAAACTGAAATATCGTTGAAAAAAAACAGTGTGAATCCCACTGAAACTCGGGGGAATTTCTCTTTTCAATGGGAAGAGACCTTAGCCTATTGATTTTGGGAAGAATTATCATAAAAATTGCTGATTTGGGAAATAAAATAGATGGTGTAAGTTAGGTTTTTTGGAAAACTGCATAATTTTAATGAAATTTTCAGTTGAGTGGAGACCTTTAAATTTAAAAGGTCTCTGTTGTAGAAGGTGAAAAACCGCTGGAAGCTGAAACGAAAGGAAAGAGATCAAGCCTGTTTTCTTGCGAGATCTTAGTTTCATTGAAAATCTGCACTGAGGCGTGTTTAGAGTGTGAAAATTTCTTTTGTATGCATTTATTGACTGAATGTTCAAATCTGTTGTCATTTTTACGAGTAATTACTTATCGTGTCGTTTATTGAACTCTGGTAAGAAAACTTATTCCGCCTTCATTCATGAATTTCAAGTAGACTTGAATATTGGTATGGTAAGTTTATGGACGTTATTTTCGTCAGGGTATAAGTATGAACAAGCATTGACATATCTGTACAAATGATGAATGGGTAAAATTGTAAACTTATTCTAATTTTTGTTGGTGTATATCTTTCAGTTCTGTCCAGTGTGAAATATTTTCCCCATATTTTGTATCCCCAGAAAACAACTTGTTTGTAATATTATAAATATATATCTTAAAGCCTGCATATTTTATATCGTGATCGCTGATCTAGGGGTTGTTGTTTTAAGACAATTTTTTGAAGATTTGGCCATCCTTAAAGAATTTTATTGTGGGGGGGGGGGGGGGGTACGCTGCCTACCACCTTTTTTATGGTCTCTCGGGTGAAAAAACTTTTTCATTAGACAAATAGCATTTTGACAGGTATTTTGGATTCAATGTAACAAAAATTGTGAAAAAAATATTTCCTCCCTTAGCCTACCTTGTAACCCACTGTAAATTCTCTGGTTAGGATTACTCCAAACAACCATTTATGTAAGGCTGGCCTTACATTACAAGACTATAATGTTGAACATATGGTGCAGAATGGTACAAACAAGTGAGAAATTGGAAATCTAGGGTAGTGGGTAAAAATTGGGGTTATCGGTCAAGTAGCCCTCATTATTATATTTTATATTACTGTATTCTCATTTGTTTTCGTTGGGCTCAAATGGCTCAAATGGCTTCTTTTTCTTGAAAAACAAACTCATTTTGGCACGAAATTGTGGATTAGTTGTAGCGTTTAATATTAGACATTAAATATTAGACACGTTAAATAGATATGTTATATTTTAGACACACATTCTTTGTACTTTATCACTTTTATGTTGACTTTAATCTTAATGGTTTTGTATTAAGACAAACTACCTCAAAGTTTATGAACTAATTTGTATTTGGAAGGATTGTGTGAATTTTGTCCTATATTATGGAGGTCGCACTTTTACAAAGAATTATCAGATCTGTGTGTTTTTGGTTGTGTTAATCATTGATTTAAATAAAATTCATGAAAACATGAACATTTCTTGAACTGTTCTTGCATATTTCATGAATTGTTCATGAATTATGAGTAACTGTTTGACAGGGGATAGGTTTGGCTTCAAACGTAAGGGTGCGGCTTTTAATGAAGTCCCCAGGGGTTGTTATCAGCCTCTAAGCACCAAAAAAAAGCGGTCTTGTAGTCTTCAAAAATGCTAATTTTCAGGAGACTGTATCTGCTCATCTAGAATAGGGATTAGATGGGTTTAATTTCATCCATGGTTTTTAAGGGACGGTCTAATAGTAATGTGCTGGACTACTGTACAAAAGGTCATTGGTTGGAATCTTGGCTCCGCCTTTCAATTTTTCACGGACACTTTCAGTGTCTCAAACCCAACTATCGAGTCAAGCACTGTGTTAAGAAAATTATAGGAAACAGATGAGGAGTGTATTCATGGTGCTTTACACCAGGCACGATAAAGAACTTGGAAAGACTATTTGACATAGAGTTGGGATATTAATGTCCAGTTCTCCTGTATTGTCTCTCCCCTCTCTCTGAGGTGGCTCTGAAATGACAGATCGAGGGTTTAACGCAACAGTGTCGTAACTCATATTGAAATAAGAACAAGTTACGACAGATGCTATCAAAAAGGCCGTTAAACAACTTTTACATCCATGATTTATATTTAGAATTAAATAATGACCTTTATAAAAAAATCTTGTACCTAGCCACCCCTGATATAAATCATTGTACGAAAAATGTAAGAACTTATACTATCCCATATCCATGTCTGTGATTTTTTTTGCTATATTTACTGCCGTATATGGGCAGTTTCCCCTAGAAAAATTTCTTCATTTTTCACCTAAAATGGCCAGAATTTTCCCCTAACAAGAAGTGTTTTCCACATGATCATGTAAAAAAGAAGAAAAGTTTTCACACCATTGTCACTAAATACAGTGTAGTAATATTTATATTTATGATTTAAACAACTAAATAATCACATATTCCATAGAAATAAAGGTTATTATATATTCCCATTTTGAAATTTGTTGTGCTTAAAATTTCCCCTTTTGATGGGCATGGGTAGTAAGAAAATTTTGGAAAAAAAAACACTGCATGTGAATTTATGAATGAAGATATAACGAAAAGCTCAACATTTAAGTTTTCTGTAGTTTGTGAAAAGTATTGTGTATTTAAATACCCATCATGTCTTTGTAAACATAGCTTGAATCATCTTTTTATGACAATAATGATGAATTAGGGCACAAATCTGTTTTAATTCGTAATCGGGATTGTGTGAGATGGAATAATATTATCAGTGATAGAACTTAATCCAAAATGATCCATGAATGATACAGTGATTATTTGTGTAGAAAAATCTCATTGGGTATTATTAACGAATATAGGTTGAATTTGTATGAATGGCGCCCACTGTTGGACTAATGACTCCGTTTTTGGCAAGACTCCATCGAACAAAAGAAATTTAATACACGTCGCCCCCTGCTGGACTGTAGTGCTCTGACCCATGTCTTGACAATTTATGCGAACTCATTGACGTAATATTTTGATTTGTCATATATTGGCAGTGTCTATTGTTAATTAATGATTTTGCTATAATATGTGCTGATTGTTTGGATCCTTATTGAGAGAGATATATTATATCTGTCGACATAAATAGTACAAGTTGATATTTATATACAACTAAGATAAAAGATATATTGGATAAAGAAACCCAAATGATTGCTTCATTAAATCTGTAAAACTAGTCTGTCGATGAACGTTGAAGATTTAACTCAAGTCACTTGATACATTATGCATCTTTCAAACTTGAATCATTACTCAAATGTACCCAGATTATTACTAAAATCAAGTCAAACTTTAAAAATCTGTTTAACTGTTGTTAAGTCAGCTAGCCTATCTGGCAGGGATGTACTTATTATATTGTTTAAAGGCCCATTTGACAGCTATGGTCATTTCAGAGCCGCCCCAGAGAGAGTGGAGATATGATACAGTAGAACCAGGCATTATATTTTATATCCCTACTTTTATTTTGAATATATTTCCTGGTTCTTTATCGTGCCCTGTGTAAAGCAATAGAATACACTTGCCTTGACCAGCTGTACCCAGAGCATTTGCGAATGTTACAGAAAACTGTACAAAGTACAAAGAAATAACAACTACAGTACAACCTCTCCAGAGCGGCCCTCTGTAAAGCAACAACCTCTCTAAAACAACACCTTCAAAATTTCCCAAAGCTTATATTTACTATAAATTTAACCTCTGTAGAGCAACAACCTCTAAACAATGGCCAATATTTGCAGCTCCCACAGGGTGTTGCTCTACAGAGGTTGTACTGTATAAATTATGTGGAACATAAAAAAGTGTTTCCCACAATCCCTTTCTGTCAAAAGTCACATGGGTTAATAATTATCCACGCTGTTGTAGAAACTTGGAATTTGTCTTGAGAGTATAAATCATATGATAAGCTTCGACACATGTACGAGAGTTATTCTTTATGCTGGTATATTTTGTTTGTTTTCAGGGCTCAGACCGAAACAACCACAGAAAATTTATGATTGACCATTGTAAGAATAATGATAATTGTATTGAGGTAAGAATTCTTTGTCTTATTTATATCAATATATATCGGATACTGGACCTTTTTTATGCCTCCGTATCGATAGAGTGGCCTTTGATCACAGGTTTGACTGTATTGTAAAAATTCTTTAAGCCTATTGACTACTTTTTATACGCCCGTTTGAAAAACAGGTCGTATTCTGGGAACACCCATGGGTTGGCGGCCGGACGGCGTCCACAACGGTGTCCGCTCTCTAATTCAAACAGTTTCATTTGGATCCTCACCAAACTTGATGGAAATGTTTATTGCCATGAGATCCGGGTCAAGTTCGATAACCAGCCCAATCGGCCCAGACACTTCAGAGTTATGGCCCTTGACGGGAATATTTTGTGACCTGGCACTCTTGTTAAATTTATTGGCTACAGAATATGCTATGCAATATTTTGTCAAATGAAGATTATGTAATGTTATTTTAATTTAGTTCAAAAAGTCCATTCCAGGTCAGCTTAACTTTTCCGTAATATTTTGGATGAGAAATGAAATTTCAGCTGAACTATTCAATTTCTATGAGGTTTGTTTGCATGGAATTCTATGCATCTATGATGACTCAAAAGCTTTGTTAAAACATGCTGAATCATTGTAACTTTATTTATTATTTGATTTACGACTTTATTAAAATTTAACCTCAAATAATAAAGCACAGTATTATTTATTTCACTGATATAAAATCTTAAAAACTTGGCCATCCTTAAAAAAATGATTGTTTGCTACTTAGAGCATTTTCAGTGAGTTGGTAGGAAATATTATTTTTTACAATTTATTTTTTTACATTGAAACACGGTCAAAACGCTATCTATATATTAAACAAAAATTTTGACCCAAGAGACTCCCCCAAAAAATGTTGGGTTGGGACGTTTTTGGTGAGTATGTAGCATTACCAAAAACAAAATATTTTTTAATGATGGCCTTTTGAACAGCATACTTTACAAAGATTTAAATTCTATTTCGGACCACCCTATCGTCAGCTATTTATATAGTTTGATTATTCAGAAATGATTGCATATACTTAAAGGGAATTATTTGTTATTGACAGTGTTTATATATGTGTATATGTATGAAGTAGTTTAATTATGTCCCCTTATGTCGGTCAGTCAGTCCATCCGTCCGTAATCCAAACCTTGTCAAGGCAATAACTAGAGAACTATATGGCTTAGCTCCTCAGATACGATTTGGAGGTTGGTCATCACATGTAGATGACCTCTATTGATTTTGAGGTCAGTAGGTCAAAGGTCAAGGTCATACTATCTAGTTGGCCTTTAGGAGAAATCCGTATTTCACAAACGCTTCTTGTTTCTTCATGTATCATACATAACCATATTTGGATGTGTGACTATTATCAGTTGAATGTTTTGTTCAATATGCAGTTCAATGAGGTATACTTTATAATGACTGCGGCCAACGCAGCCATTGTCTAGTGGTTGGTGGACCGACTTATAACCCGGCAGTCTGGGTTCGAATACCGGTTGTGGTGGGTCATGCCCTTGTATGAGAATTTGATCAAAACCATTTTCCGCCATATGTGGAGAAGTTGCCGGCTCCTTGAGGAAGGGTAAATTAGTACTGGTTAGAATGCAGTCCAGGAAAAACTCATGTTAGGTAAATCGACCACTGTATATAACTGTAATATCATTGAAAAACGGCGTTAAACCGGCTGAAACGAAAAATATCTTATTATGGGAGATGGTATAGTATGCATCATTGGTTGTCAATGACTTTTTTAACACTTAGCAAACACATTCAAGAGATGTTTAATGTATTCATATGATTTGCAGTCAATATCAGGTACAATTAATTATCATTTTGTACATTAACTCATATGAGGGTTGAAATGAAACTAGCGAACAGTGACAAGATTGTAGAGCTAGATTTATACTCTATGTCTCATAAACTAAAGATTTAGTATATTTAACTGTCTGCTTTGATTCACAACTAATAATCTACAATGTCAATGACAATCATACACTGACTTTACACATTAAATAAATGCTGCATAATATTAAATTCACGTTTTTGGAAAAAACTTTTTTTTGGCCTAAAAAATGTTTGTTTCTGGTTAACCGACCTATCCTTATTTTTGCCCACTATTCTAGATTTCCACTTTCTCACTTTTTTGTACCTTTCTGCACCATATGTTCAACATTGTAGTCTTGTAATGTAAGGCCATCCTAAGAAAAATGTTTGTTTGGAATAATCTTACAATTTACTTTTTACATTTAATCAAAATACTACATGTTGTATTTATATATTGAATTTTTTATTTTTTACTCAATAGACTAAAAGAAGGGCCGTTTTCGGTGAATATGTAGCGGTACCCCCTAACAAAGAATTTTTTAAGGATGGCCTAATGCTAATGAATGCCATCCATGGCTAAGACATAATGTTGCCTTTATTGACAGGAGGTCCATATTCTGATATCATTTTGTTCATTAAGATCAAAGACAGTTTTTAAAAGAATAGCCTTTATTCACAGGGCAGCCTTTATTCAGAGGTGGCTGCTAACACAGGGTTGACTGTAATGAATGTCAGTACTGAATGAACTTTGAATATTTTATATAGCGATATTTCTTGCGTTACTTTTTGTGTCTTTGATTGCCGTACCTTGCACCAAATATCCTTATAACTATACATTACAATATATAACGTGTTTTATCGTACAATTAGACAAATTTTCTTTTTCTCGGAGAATATTTATCCGCGCTCATACATTACACTGAAAATGATGGGAAAACTTATATATGACTTCATTTAAATAATATTTATGTATTTAATTGTCTAAATGTATGGAAATTTATAAACATGATGACTTTTCTAAATATAATTTAGTGTCAAAATTGTAATCAATTCATCATGAATGTCATTAATTAATTTCATATGTTGACAGTACTGCGCAATTATTTATCATGTTCCGTATAATTATGTAACATAAAGAATGTTTTTTTTATGTACAAATGTGCAGAATTATTTAAAAGCACTTTAAAGTGTAATTTCAAGTCCGTTAAAATGCATTTAAAAGCATTTTTTCTTCAGATATTGTTGACTTATTAAAATGCATTAATTACATAAGTTATGAATGTAAGTTAATTGCCTGAACTGGACTGTAAATCATTCTGTTGTTACTTAATACTGCAACCGTGGCCAAGTGGTTGAGTATCCGAATTCGGAGCGGGAGATCGTTGGTTTGAACCCCAGTGGAGACTGTAGTTGAACCAATGCGTTTGGTTGGTAGGCAACCAGCTAGTTAAATAATGGTTACCATAGGCCCACCTCAGCCAGGCACCTGGCAGACAGAGAAGGCAAAATTAATGGGAGGTACTGTGCTCACTAAAGATTAACTGTCCCTTTCTATAGGTGTGACACTATAAAAATGATTATATATATATATATCGAGGGTTCAACGCAATAGTGTCGTAACTCATATTGAAATAAGAACAAGTTACGACAGTGTTGCGCTGAGCCCTCGATATATACACTCAAATCTGTGAGGTCAACATGTACCTAGGCAAGTTGACTGGAGAGAGGGCTGCAGACATGGTAAGCTGGACTTGTTAACCGGCAGTCTGAGTTTGAAGCTTCAATGGTTGTGGCAGTTCATACCCTTCTGTGAATATTTGACAAAAATGTTGTTTTTCCTCCATATATGGAAAAGTTAAGTTGCCAGCACAAGTTGATATTTCTGGGTAACATTTGAAAGCTTTTAATACTTTGTAATTTACTATATTATGTTCATTAAAATTCCAACATAATTGTAGAATACCGTCAAACCTGCGTAAGCGGCCATCTCTGAATAAAGACCACCCTGTGAATAAAGGCCATTCTTTCAGAACCTGTCATTCATTACTAGTATTCATTACAAATTGACCTCCAAATAAAGGCCACCTGTCAATAAAGGTCACATTTTTCCTTTCCTAAGGGTGACCTTTGTGCACAGGTTTGACTGTATTACATTTTTCTTGTATTGCCAAGCTGTCCATTCAAGACAATGTGTATAAACTTGATACATTTGTAGATTTGGCAATTAAAGAAGTCATATGTTTAAAAATTCGAGGGTTAAACGCAACAGTGTCGTAACTCATATTGAAATAAGAACAAGTTACGACAGTGTTGGGCTGAGCCCTCGAAATATTCATCAATTGTATACCTTATAGAATGGATCATGAATCAGCATTAATTTTATCGACCCTACGTATACAATATTAAGCGTACAAAAGTTTATATAGATCAAAGTAGGGCAGTTAAATAGGACAGATTTTATGTAGTTTGATACACCTTTACATTAAGCCGGTGGTGACAAAACCATGTTGTTCAATGAGGGAAATTGTCATTCAATCAAATGAAATGTGATGTGTTTAATGATTCTCAGGTTTATGTAGCAGGTTTGGTACGACCTTTTAGCTTAAGTTGGATATTTTGTAGACCAGGTTAAAGTTACACATACATGCAGGCTAGCTTATGAGAGCGTAATATACAGTCAACCTGTGTTAGAGGCCACCTCCGAATAAAGGCCACCCTGTGAATAAAGGTCATTATTTTAAGAATTGTTATTGACTAATATTAGAATAAAATGACCGCCAAATAAAAAAAAACACCTATAAATAAGGCCACATTTTGTTTTTCCCATTGGTGGCCTTTGTTCACAAGTTTGACTGTATATGAAAAATGTATTTTTGGTCTGAGTGGATATTTTAAGTCTTGATTTTACTCCATCCCTTCAACATGCTACCCCGTCCTCCATGGTTAAAACTTGTCCCATTAGAAGCAAGCTCTTGTAATTTTAAGTGACTTGGATAATGCTGTAGGTTTACTTTTGATATAGAAATGCTGCAAAAATGTTTGTTACTTAAAGCCAGATACAAAATGTATGTGTGCTATCCATTCATTGGTTATCGGAAAACTCACGGAAAGTTTACAGCGATCTCCCTATCACTGACGAAGCGTCATTTTTAGTAAACAATGAAGCTTGAAATGTAAAATTGAAAATTATTTGGTATCAGAAGAAGTATACCCGTGTTTTAATATGTCATTCTGTTTTATATGAACATTTTTACAATTCTGTACCACAGATCATTCCCGAAGCTTATTGTGGCTTTAACGCGGCATATTGTACTATCCTCTATACAGTCAAACTTGTGTTTGTGACCACCTCCGAATAAAGGGCACCCTATGAATTAAGGCCAATCTTTTAAAAACCATCAAAGATTATTTAGATCAAAATAACCTCTGAATAAAGACCACCTGTCAGTAAAGGCCACATTTTATCCCATTTCCCGAGGGTGGCCTTTGTTCACAGGTTTGACTGTCTAATACTTCCAAGTACTTGAATTTGATAAAAACAAAATTGTTTGAATTCCTCTTATATTTGAGTAAACTTTTATAATGAGTCCCAAGTGTGTGAACTTCAATAGATGACATTTTAAATTTATTTTTTCAATATATTAATATGTTTGATAACTCCATAGGTGTGGTTTAAATGTTATATACAGATGTCCACACTCCCGAACTGTGTTGTAGAAATTCTATATCATTATATCATAGGCCTCATTTTTATATTTAGATAGTCCACATTTTCAAGAATGTCGTAAAATCGTTTTATATTTAAAGTGGATATTTTCTCTCGTTTTATTGCTAAATACATCGGTTATTAAGAATTTTCATTCATACATAGATATAAAATATGATTATTTATGGTTGTGCGAAGTAAAAGAATATTTGGATACTGAAATTTAATTAAATCAGGCCTTATTTTATAAGTTAAGTTAAAAATAAATTTTCAAGTTTCTGTCAAGGAAATTACTTGTAGGGTGTCTTGAGTTTGAGTTTTAATCCCCGACCTATGGCCAGATTCCACATCAGAGGTGATCTGGTTCCCTGCCTTATATAACTATGATATAAGCAGATTAGCGTAATGTTAGGGGGCAGGTAACTCCCGACTACCACTAAGGAAGCTGTCTGGCTATTTTATTATATATATTAGTAATACATTTTGTTGACTCTTCAAATTAATATCTGCCAAGGGGTCATTTTTGACCCTGATATTTTGACTTTGGTTTTTGACTTGCACCATTTTGTAAATTTGAATGGACAGTTTCTGACAGTTTCGATCTAGCTATAATCTCTTTAATATATGATAGAATTCAATAAAATTGATTTGAGTCAGTTATCGAGAATTAGATTTTTGACTCAGATGAAAATGAAGTTTTGTGACTTAATTTGTGTGCTAGATTTGCAATATTTTGCCCTGGCATGTTTAACGTGTTCCTACTAAAATTAATAAAGAAACAAGTAGTAACATTTCCAGTCCAAGACAAAAGATTTCTAGACAGAAAAAACACTTGATTGAGTCCATCATTGAGTTTCTACTCTATTTTTACTTGTTATTTTTAAATAAGGAAAAAAATGGTAACATTTCTGGTCTAAGACTCAAGATTTCTAAACAGAAAAAACACTTGAGTCCATTATAGAGTTTCTTCTCTATTTTGTTCGTGAAACTGGGGCCAGGCTGTGGTTAAATGTTAAATTAAGCTTTCTTACAAAATTTTCAGGGTAAAACTTGATCCATATTTTAATTTACATGAGGCACTATTTTGGGGCTTAATTTCTGAAGTGCATCCAATGTAGCCCGCGGTAGTTTCACAGTTTACATAACAGCTGGCTTTAAGAATTAAAATATTATTTATTTCAATATATATGCAAACAGTATGGCTTATTTGAATGAACAGCGAATAGTTTGCTCGGATGATATAGCAATGTGTTCGTTATTGATGTTTTAAATAGTTATGAATGGAAATAGATTATGATATACCTCGCCGTGTTGTCTACTGCATATCAAAATTTGTAAATTAGATTTATGAATAAGAATTAGATTTTTTATGAATAATGTCAACAGATGCATAGAAAACTAGCTGTGCTGTTTGATAGAATATTTAACCAAGAGTTTATAATATTTGACCTTCACCTTTCCACTGTTTGGCTAGGTTATATTACTGTATTTTCATTTTTTTTTCGTTGGGTTCAATTTTCGTAGTTTTTACTAAATTGGCTATTTCATGGGTACATAAATTTGTGGATTTTGAGTTTTGAAAAGAAATGCCTTATTTCTGCATTTAATTTCGTGGGGATTTGATTTCGTGGATGAGCCGACCCACGAAATTAAATCCCCAACGAAAATTAATGATTCCACAGTATCATGAAATATCAACGTATGTGTTCTTCATTCCTCCAACCAGATGGGAGGAGGTGGGGGAGGGTAATTAAGTTATTTCGGAACTGAAATTTTCAAATTACTGTAACAATTTAAACAAGTTTAACTTCCTTAATAAGCAGTAATGTAATGCTGCAGTACTCATGACTTCTTGTGCATGATAATTTGATCACTGTAACAAATAAAGTTACAGACATACCTGTGAACAAAGGCCACCCTTGGGACTGACAAAAATGTGCCTTTTATAGTCAGATGGCCTTTATTCAGAGGTCAGATTTTTCGAAATAATCAATAGCATTTTTTTCAAAGAATGGCCATTATTCACAGGCTGGCCTTTATTCAGTTATGGCTGCTAATACAGGTTTTACTGTATTCAAATTGCCATGAAAAAAAGCACCGATCACTGACATAGTGTTTGAAGTTTGTGATTTAGTTTTCAGTTAATGTACATGTAGGTATGTACTTACAGTGGACTATTTTATATTTCAGTTACATAGTACAAGTACCATTGAATGGTAAAATCCCCTGTGGTGTAGTCTATTTGCTTTTAAGACATCATTTCACCCTACCTTGTTTAATATGTCATTTTCTGTTAAAGCATGATTTGAATATAGTGTCAGTGTATATCCCTGTACCATTCTGACATCCTGACATGGTGTGTTAAATATATGATATTCTGACATCATGTATTTTATATGACATCCTGACATTCTGACACAGTGTGTTTTATATGACATCCTGACATTCTGACATAGTGTATTTTATATGACACCCTGACATAGTGTGTTTTATATGACATTCTGACATAGTGTGTTTTACATCACATCCTGATATTCTGACCTCGTGTATTTTTTATATGACATCCTGACAAAATTAGTGTTCCATAATCGGAACAAAATTGCTATCGATAATCAAATTGAATTGACATACGACTGTCGATTGATTAATCAATTGTTTAGTCGAAAGTTCGAAACAACATCAACTTGATAGCTATTCAAGTTCAAATGGGTTGTTATTATATTAAGTAAAAACATTACTTGCCCTTCATGAACTTTTTTTTACAATAACAATTCATTAAGATCAAGATTGTTTATTGATATTCAACAACACAACAAATGCAATTTGTCATTAATTTCTAATTTGTCCGTGGAATGATGTTAACATCGACATGTTTATAATATTTAGATGCATGTCGGGTAACATCCCCTGGTCAAAGTTTAAGATGGAGTATTTACTAGCGACTATCGATTGTTCTAATGTACTATCGATAGGACGGCGATTTCAACATTACAACGACAATTATTCGATGGTCGACAACTATCGTAAAATCACTTGATTTAATGATATCATGTGTTTTATATGACGTCCTGATAGAATGATAACATATGTGTTTTATATGACATCCTGACTTCCTGACATCATGTGTTTTATGTGACATCCTGGCTTTCTGACATCATGTGTTTTATATGACATTCTGACATTGTGTGTCTTATATGTCATTCTGACACTTGTTTTTAGCATGATCGTTTTTCCACATTGAGCTGCAGTGATCTCCCCTGGTGTTGTAATAATTGTATAAAATACAGTGATAACTCATCCTACTTGCTCTTCATAGAGTTAACGTTTTTCGAACTAATTTACCAAAATTTGATGCTCATCATTTAGTAGAAAATACTGTTATTTAATGCAAGTATAATGTCACAACATCATAACAGAAAAGGGACTTTGGAAGTGATATTTTTGGGTTATACAACTCTGGTTTTCTTTATGTTTTGGGAAGGCACGCTGTACATTAATATGGGGATGAAATAGCTGGTTGAAGCTTTTTCGGGGGAAAAAATTATTGCCTGAAACCGATTTTGGGAATCGAGTTTCTAGGAATAAATTGGAAATTTGGAGAAAATTGCATGATTTTTCAAAGAAATTTTCAGAGTGAATTCACCCTTTACAGGCTACAGCTACATAATAAAGAAAACCCCTGTGCTTTAATCTTACATTATGACTTTGTTGCTGTACAAAACTTAAGAAACTTAAACAATGAAATTTGTTGAAAATCATGACATGTCAGTTTGTCAACCCGTGGGTCATAAATCCAATCTTATTTAAGACGTTGGGGTTTATAGTTCAGCATGTATTTATCAAAACTTAGTTTACTATACTGTTATGTTATCAGGTCGGAACCCCATGTTTATTTCCTATGCAAATATGGTGAACATTTTGACACGCTTTTTCAAAACTGGCGATCTGATAAAGTTTGACACCTGTACAGATTTACTGTTCACAATGACTTGTAGTAAAACTTGAAGAAAAAGCCCTGACTTGAAGTTGAGCCCGCATGTTTTATTAGGCCATGCTAAAAAAGAAAATTGTTTGCCATAAAGCTACCTACACACTAAAAAAAACCTACCCAACATTTTTAGGCCCTCAGATTTTTTTTTCATTAAAAATAGCATTCTGATATGTATTTTGGGTTAGATATAAAAAAAAAAAAAAAAAAAAAAAAATCCTACATACCTACCTACCTACCGGTACCCACTGAACATTTTCTGGGTCGGGTTACAGCAAACAAATATTTTTAAAGATGGCCTTATATTGTTCTCCTAGGGATTTCACACATACTTAATATTTTTCTGGTTTTAAAAAATCCCTATAAAGAAAATAAAGAGAAGTCTATAAGGTTGAAATATCACGTTATATAAAATTTACTGTTTTGTTACATTAAGTATTTTATGAAGCTATATAATACTTACTAAATTTTGCACCATCATGCTACAAATTTAAGCTATATTTTAAAAAATCTATTTCACTAAACTCACAATGAAAACTTTGTTTGAAGTGCTTTACGTTTCTTGTGCGAACATATTTTGATCAGTCAACGTTTCATTCAGTAATACTGTACAATAGACATGTGGCAATGCATACCCCACCCAGTAAGGTTAACTTAAACTTCCAGTGATAACCATGTGTTCATAATGTAATGACTGCCTGCCTAAGACTTTACAGCAGGGGTGTAGCAAGCAATACGTACAGTGCAACCTCTCCAGAGCAGCCCTTTCTTGAACAACAACCTTCTTTCAACAACAACACAATTTTCCTACTTCACGATTTAACTATTAATTTAACATCTCTAGAACCTCTCAATTAAGCAACATAATTTTGCTACACACAAAGGGTGTTGCTTTGTAGGAGTTGCACTGTATTTACACAGGAGTGTATTATATTTATATACTTAAAAAAGTGAAAAAAAATATGGAAAAAAATAGCATCTATGTTTGTCAAAAGTGTAACATTCATTCAAAGTTGAAAGAATTTGATAAGTCTACACAAATTGTACATAAATAGAATCAAGTCTTAAATAATTAAAGTCGGTGTTACAGTGTATTATTATGCCCAGTAGTTCAAAACATTGGGAGCCACAGAGACCTGTTGAGACATAGAAATTAGGTTATTTTGAAAACATATGGAGCCATGGAACACAAAGAGCATGAATTGGCTGACCAATACAGATCTGACCCATTAGGCGAAAAAAAATAATTTTGTTTCTGGTTACCGCACCTGCCTTATTTAGGATAAGGCAGGTACGGTTACCAGAAACAAATTTTTTTCTTAAATCCTGATATTATTTACTCTTAAAAAATAATTTGTTTGGGGTAACTCTTTACCTATATATCCATAAAAAATGGCCCCACCTAACTTTTTTTAGCTTCTTGCATAATTTTTTTTTAATAAAAATAGAATTCTGACATGTATCTTGGGTTCAATATAAAACATGAATTGTAAATAAAAAATTCCTACCAACCTACTCACTGAAAAATTCTTAAAAAATGTTAAGAATGGCCCAACCTGGAGTGTTTGATATTATGACTTTTCCATCTAGTATATTTTTATATTTCATATGACTGAAGTTAAAAATGCTGTCTCAGCAAAAATGGAAAGTCATAAAATGTGCTTTATTGACTATTCGTGTTTGTATTTCAAAGTTGTTTACCACAATCACATTAATGTTCGCATATATCAGACATCAGTGTCATTTCGCTACATGTTGTTATCATAGGGCTGTGATATTATGTGAAGTATATTAACGTGATATAATTAATTCTCTAAAGTTAGGAATGTACGACCAAATGCTGAAGCTTAGATATTGAGTTTGTGCCCAGATATTGTGGCTTGTATTATGCACATATATTGATCAGGCTCATATGTCACTGCAGATATATTGTGGCCAGTTTGTACCCAGATATTGTGCCCAGGTATTGTGGCCAGTGTGTGCATTTAATTATATTGCTGCCTGTTTAAGCACAGATATTGTTGCCTGTCTGTGCCCAGACATTGTGGCCAGTGTACCCATATATATTGTTGCCTGTATGAGCACAGATATTGTGGCCTGATTGTGCCCAGATATTTTGGCCAGTGTGTGCACTTACTTATTGTTGCCTGTGTGAACACAGATATTGTGCCCAGATATTGTGGCCTGTGTGTGCATATCTATTGTTGCCTGTGTGAACGCAGATATTGTGGCCTGATTGTGTCCAGATATTGTGGGCAGTGTGTGCATTTAACTATATGTTGTGGCTAGTGTATGTACAGATACTGTGTCACCTGTGTGAGCATATTATATTGTAATATTAAAATTATATGATTATTATATAAAACTCCTATTTTTATCTTTATTTAAGGATACTTAAGGATTACTATTTTAATGCTTATGTTATTGTGTCTATTTTCAGTGTATGAAGCCATGTAGTATGATAGATGATGTCAATAACCTTGATTATCATAATTGTGCTGATTATTGTATGGTGAGTTGTTTTCATATATTTTTGTGTTTTATTTGTTTCATTGGGTATTTTATTTAACGCCCCTTTTCAACAGTCAGAGTCTTATGAGGCGGACAGTTCACCTAATCATCATTCCTGGGAAGAACCAGTACTAGACTCTCATCCTCCGTAAGCGACTGCCTACTTTCTCACATAAAAAGACATGGTCAGTAGCTGGGCTCGAATCCACGACCCTCTCTCAGTTAGAGGCTACAGTGAAATTGAATTTTCAAACTTGTCAGTCCGAATGTCTGGCAATTTTTTTTGCCTTTCGCAATGTCTGCACAATAGTTGCATTTTTAGTCCGTCTTCGATATTTGATTATAAAATATCTGATGATTAAATTGGTTGATGATACTTTAGTAGACGGCAAATATTTCTGACATAAATTACGTGGTTTCAAAACCATTCAAAGTACTTCAATAAATATCTAAAAATGTTTCATTAAAATATGAGTTTGTACTTACAATCATTGAGAATATTTTACATAAATACCCCACAAACCGTGATAAATTGATTTATAGAAAATAAACAATACTCTTTAGGGTTTACAAGAAACCACAGCTGGGTGTCTAATGTTTATAGACAACCAAGAGACTATAGTCATAAAATGCATAAATAATTTGTTCATTCATTATCGTACTGTTTATGTTTACCCCCTACCCACAAGGACTTTATTCATTTTGTGAGATTTAATATCGGTAATTCATATTTAAATAAGCCACACATGGGTTGACGATTTTTTCTGATTCACCAATCAGAATATGACTTATATACGGTACTGTAGACTATTTGGTTAATGACCTGTCTCCGTGGTCGAGTGGTTAAGGTCGCTGACTTCAAATCACTGTAATCTCTTACTGATAGAGGGTCGTGGGTTTGAGCCCAGCTTCCGACCATGTCTCTTAATATGAGAAAGTAGGCAGTTGCTTACGGAGGATGGGAGTCTAGTGTTGGTTCTTCCCAGGAACGATGGTTAGATGAACAGTCCGCCTCATATGACTCTGACTGTTGAAAAGGGGCATATAACTCGAACAAGACTGTTTGATTGACCAGTCAGAAATCTCGTATCTTCTCGTAGTTTTATAAAAAAAATTGTCCACCTTAATTTGTTTTATGGCCATCCAAGTCGAAAACATCTGCTGGCCAAAACATCTACTTGCCAAATTGTTAGCTGACCACAGTGTTTGTTGGCCAAAACTGTTATGGGACCTTTTTTAGATTGACTTAAGAATAAGTTACACATGCCATACAGGGAGGGAACACTTTATTCTAGTCCTCTCTTAAATAAACCAGTCCACACAGCACATTTCTTAAATTTACTTCATTTCAAATGTTATTTTAGATCTAAAAAAGAGGAAGCTTAAATTTCTAAAATGTCGTTCAAGGCTTTAGGCCTCCAAAAAAAAAAATGTTTCTGGTCACATGCTCCTTACGATAAGATAGGTAGGTAGAGGCTTTCTTGGCTCTCGGAAGCTTATGGAAAGATAAAATAAGCGAGGAAGCGGGTGTACCATGTCTTGGGCCGAATAAAAAGTCATGAGTTGCTGGGAAAAATTAGGGTAGGTCGGGGTAGCCAGAAACAAACAATTGTTTTGTTTACACTTTAGAGCATGTTATTGATAAGCTCTGCCAGACAGTATTATAGTTTGGTTTATTAATAAGATTTTAACTTCATATTTGATATATTTAGATTAAAAGATCAATACAAGTTATCTGTCTTGGATGTTACAGATTTTGAACCCTACTGTCGGATTTTTGTCGCGTAAATTATTGTATTGGTGAAATCTCGTAAGATTGTATTTGCCTTTAAATAAGTGAAATGGCTTTGATTTCAGCCATACCAATGTACGAGACCACTTCATATAGCTGTAAACATCTTGACATGTTACGAATGTATAATCGTTTAGTGAAATACAATTGGAATAATTGTCCTTCTGTATTTTTTGTTGAATGATATAAACATAATGTGTCGGTCCTATAAATCACTGTGTTATCTATTGAATACTGTAGTACATACATTCTCCAAATGTTTCCGTTGTGCAACAGATTTTGCTGGTTTAGTAACATTCTTGTTTTAAGTTATCTCCCTTGTTATTTAAAAAATATAATTTTTTGCTCATTATAAATAAGATACCCAACTTTTTTATCATGTAATTTTTTGTTGTTAAGAAGATAGAACTTGGTCCGTATTCACAAAGCATCTTAAGTCGAAATTTTTACTTAAGTGTAAATTTTTTTCATGGTAAAAGTTTGTAAACCAGTCATCAAAAGTGTGAAAATGAATTATCATTTTCATAATTGGCATCTTTAGAACAAAGATAAAATCATATTATTGTGATTTCCTCCTTTATATTAGTACAAAAGAGTTAAGGAAAAAGTCGAATTTAAGGAAAAACATTACTTAAGTTAAAAATTTACTTAAGATGCTTTGTGAATACGGACCCTGATAGTTTTATGGGTCCCGTGAGGTTACAGTCTCTAGCTAGTAGTGGCTAGCCTATCACTGTATGGGTTCAAATCCCATCCCGTGGCCGGGCAAATTATATATGTGAGGAAGCTGTCCAGCTAACGAGGTTCTACCCAGGTGTATGCTGGGATTCTTCCTCCATTTTAGCTCGTCGGTTTTCGAAGAAAAAAATCAAGCTATTTTGATTACTGTGGCATCTGCGTCATTCAAATACTTTAATGTAGCTCATAACTTAGAAACTATAAGAAGTACGTAGCAACATGAAACTTCATAGATGGATAGATCTCACTGTGGTGGTGAACAGACGAGCGTTGGCACCGCTCACGGCTAGCACTCTCGTTAAATGTAAAAGTCACCAAAAGGCCTTAGCCCTTTGTTCAATGTTAATGCTCAGTGAAAAAATCCTTTTCTGCTGAAATAAATTTGTGTATGTGTATAGCTGATAGAACTGTCTAGTTTGATACCATGATGTGGTAATTTTATTTAATTTATAAACTGTTTTTTTCTGGTTCATGTAAGTGGAAAACTTTCTCTATTATGCCTCTAAATGTCAAATGTGTCATGTATAGAATTTATAATGATATTTTTGACTTGGAAAGTTACATTACATCAAACTCAACTTGATTATGTCATAATAGGCTAAAAATAAAAATACAGGGTTTTCAATAACAGCAGGCTGCAGGCCAATTTAGCCACCTAGAAATGTGTTTGGGCCTGTTAGGAATCTCAAAAGTTTATAAAATATTGCTTGAAAATGCCTGGACCCCCCCCCCCCTAGCGGGCCTGTTAGTCTAGCTTTTGGGCCTGTTGGCCACAAACTTATTGAGAACCCTGAAAATAGGTTTGTTTGGAATGCTCCAACCAAGAATTTAAGCACTGGGTAGGTAGGTAGGGATTTTTCTTTTACTATGTAATAATAATATAAAATAAAAATTTAAAAAAAAATTTGCTAGGATTTTCGTGAGTAGGTCGGAGCTGCAAGCCGCCTGTTTCCTCACATGTGAGTGTTAACTGGTCTGAACTCACAATGTTGAGGGGCTAGTGATTTCTAGTGACAGTCAGAGATCAAAGTCAACAATTGAGGGTAAAAAGTCGCCCTTGGCCAATAATTTGAAATGTCAACAACATTTCCTACTGGTGTAATGGTTAATTGACCTTTTGGTATAAAATCTCATGAGTTAGAAGCTTTAATAATATCTGGAGTCAGAATGCCATGTTAAGGGTCCAGTGTATGTTTGTGTCTATTTTTTTATACAGACAGTTGAAGTATCTGTATATAAGGTGTCTGCTAGAAACCTAGTAACTGAGAGCTACTTATTTGGTTTGCCTACTGTTTAAACCAATTTTAGCCTACCACGAGGGCGAATGTCGAGTATTTAAGTCAAACCTGTGTATGCAGCCAACTCCGAATAAAGGCCACCCAGTGAATAAAGGCCATTCTAAAGGCCACCCAGTGAATAAAGGCCATTCTAAAGGCCACCCAGTGAATAAAGGCCAGTCTAAAGGCCACCCAGTGAATAAAGGCCATTCTTTTAAAAACCATCATTGATCATTTATAATAAAATGACCTCTGAATATAAGCCACCTGTCAATAAAGGCCACATTATGTCCTACCCAAGGATAGCCTTTGTTTACGGGAGTGACTGTATATTGCTATATGTGAATGTTTAACTGCACGTAAACGGTTTATCTATTTATATTTTAAGCCATTGTTATCGTATAGTGAACTTCAAATCAATATTTCATTCTTTTTTTACTTATATTGACACAGAAATATGAAAAGTAAATAGTTCTGTCATGAATTCATTCATTCAGTATCTTACCTGTAGAAGACTTGTATTAATGGTACCCCTTGTACGGCTGGCTCCCTGAAGACTGTCAATTTTCTCCAACACTACTTTATCTGTCTGTATTTCTTTTCAAACCTTTAATATGACCTAGATATCAACATCCACATTAATGTATAATTACCGTCATGAACTATTCATGAAGTATTCAAGAATAGTTCAAGAAAAATTCATGTTTTCATAACTTCCATTAGAAGGGGCAAGAGGCCATAGTTCACTTCATTATAACATACAATTATTTTCAAACCAGTAATACGGTAGATATTTTTGGATTGATCAGCTGGTAATGCACTGGACTTCCACCTATGAATAAAGGCCACCCTGTGAATGAAAGCCATTCTTTTAAAAACTGTCATTGATAATATAGAACATACTGACCTCTAGCTTAATTTATTCACAGGTTTGACTGTATATATTGTCTGGATTATATTTGATGAATCAAATGTTATACATGTATATGGTTTTGTATTGGTGTGTCTTCCTTTTGATCTGGTAAAAAGTATTCTTCCGATATTTTAAGTGGCATGTGACAGGCTGTCCTCGATTTATCTGATTTCTAATCTTCTTACGGTGCTAATTTTACGCAATTTTGTTTTTATATATTTACAGGATGGTGAAACAGAATGTGAGAAATCGTGTGAATTTTTATATTATGTGAAAATGTACAAAGCTGGTAGTTGTCCGCGACCCGAGACTGCCGTAGGTTTTGAGGCTGTTTGTCTGAGGTCGTGTAGTTCAGATAGTGATTGTGCCGAGAACTTAAAGTGTTGTCCAAATATGTGCGGACATGTGTGTAGAAAACCTGATTATTCCAATTATAGTAAGTATTTTACTCGGTTCGGCTTTGTTCGTAAAGACGTGAGAAATAGCAGGGTCACTCAAATTGAATGGTCTGGACTCGTGCTCTTCAGGCGCTTATCTCTGTATAAACATCAAGTCGTGCTGTCGATACTTATCGGAAATCTTTTTACACGCGTGTGGATAACACGCCATTATGGATTCCGGTCCAGAAATAACGGGATTATTTATTTCAACATAAATACTGTGGAATCATTAATTTTCGTTGGGGATTTAATTTTGTGGATTTCGTGGTTCGACTCATCCACGAAATCAAATCCCCACGAATTCAAATGCGGAGATAAGGCATTTCTTTTCAAAAATCAAATTCCACGAATTTATGTCCCCACGAAATATCCTTTTTAGTAAAAACCACGAAAATTGAACCCAACGAAAATTAATGATTCCACAGTAAATGGATTTTATCCTAAGAAATTGGTCAAATTAGATGGGAATACTTACGATCTAACTTTTCGTTGAGCTCTACACCAATAATGATTAGTAATTTGTGAATATTTGGGTATCTATTTCTATGCGTTCTTCACCATTTCACAATGACGGCAATCTTGCGTGCGATCACATGATCGCTACCCAACGCTTTAATTTACGGAGTCCAGACCCTTCAATTGAAAGACCCTGGTAATAGTGAAAAAAAAAGTTAATTTCCCTCCATATGTGAAGAGCTTGCTGGTTCCTTGTGAAATAAAAGTTAATTTCCCTCCATATGTGAAGAGCTTGCTGGTTCCTTGTGAAATATCTCTTGTGAATGGGTAATTTGGTACCGGTTAAAATACCATCCTAGAATACTGGTAAGGTGAAGTAGCTGGTGTTTATAACTGAAATATTTTTAAAAGGGTGTTTAGCCTACTAACAGAAAAAGGAGAGTTATAGCCCTTTAGTGTATATTTTTTATGTCCATACCAATAGAATTTATTAGATTTCCTGGTGGATATAAAGATAATAATCAAGAAATGATGTTTTTTTATCTTAGATTAAGTGTGTATTTTCTATGTAGTCTGTAACAAGAATAATTAATTACAAATCTGCTTTTTATTTTTATTTCGGGGTTTGTACATATTTAAACTATTTCATTTTATTGATAAGATTTTGGAAATATTTTAAATAATGTTAATAAATTACATTCATTTATCAATGATATACGGTATTACTAAATTTCTGCAATGAGTCAGTGACATGCTTGTATGATCCCTACATTGTATTTATGTGTATGTTGGAATATTTTTGAAAGAGAATGTTGTAGTGGGTGGAATTGGGGCAAAGATATATATTTGAATAATCTATCTGAATAAAGTATAAATGATAAATTTTTCATACACCATGATAGATCTTTTTTACTTATTGTATAGGGATGGATCTATGGGTCTAACGGTAATGCACTGAACCACTAATCAAACTGTTGAGGGCTCGAATCTCGGCTCTGCCTTCCAATATTTCAGGGACGCTTTTTAAGTGTCCCCTTCCCATGTACTGATCTAAGTACAGTGTTTAGAAAATCATGAGAGACTGATGACTCTAGTAACAGTGCTTTAAACCAGACACAATAAAGAAACAGGAAAAATTATTCGAAATAAGATTAGGGAGACGAATGCCCGGTTCTCCTGTATCATATCTCCCCTCTCTCTGGGGCGGCCCTGAAATGACCACAGCTGTCAAATGGGCCGTTAAACAACTGTTAAAAGAGAAATGGGCCATTAAATAACTTAAAAATATGAATATAATTTTTACCTAGATTTACCACCAATTCCTGTGAACCTCACTGTTGAAGAGCGCCGTGAAGGGAGAGCGCTACATATGTCATGGGGATTACCAACTTCTAACGGTACATATCCCGGGATACCAGTCTACGTTCTCGAACACAGGAACACAACGAGTCAGAAACCTGTATGGAATGATAGAAATATACCCTGGACAACTATAAATATCGTAAGTTACTGTACCATACTTATATTTAAATTCACAGCCAAGAAAAGGTAACTCTTATATTATAAACATTTGTATATAACAGTTCCTCTGATTGGTTAATATCTCCAGCAGGTCCAATCAAAACAACTCTTGTATGTGTCTTATTGCATGTTATATTGGTATGTGTATAACAGTTCTTCTGATTGGTTAATATCTTCAGCAAGTCCAATCAAAACAACTCTTGTTACATTCTGTCAGTGATAGGGTGTAGTTATATTTTTACCATACTACTTGTAGTAATGCACATGTGTAAACAATGCTGGTTTGTTTATGATGTTTTCTTGATGTGACACAAAAAAATAAAAACGAAAATAATGTTTATCTATGAAATTACTCATTCTACTTAAAATTAGCAAAACGTACTAAAACTCAAGAACTTGACACAGTAGTACTAAAAAGCCTAATCATACAATTAAGCCGTGCTGGGGGCGGTTATTAGCTGTTCCCGATTCCGAATTTACCACGCTTTGTCTCCTTTATAACATGAAAAACTGAGTGTTTTTACACGATCAAATATGATTTTTCGTAAATTTTTCGTAAGAATGCAAAGGAGAAAATGTACCGGTAAATATAAGGATTGAATCTTATTTTTTCGGGCGTTTAAAAAACGTGCTTGAGCGTTTAAACTGCATAAATGCCGGAAAAATAAGAAACAATCCTTTATTACATGCCTTCCCTTCAATGTGCTTATCCCCTATATTAAATATTACATGTATCGGATAAGTAAGCTCTAGTAACAGTACTTTGATCATGGGGTCAGTCTGTGAAAGTTGCTCTATATCATTTGAGTTTTTTCTTATAGAAAAGATTTAATATACCACAAATGATAGATTAGCAAGCAGTCATATCATGCTATGATTTCTACAGTCAGCCAAAGCTGACATTCATTTTAATGTTCATGAAATTGTATCATGTATCTTAAGTATATATTCACACTACCGTAAGTACGAATTTTAGATTTAATTTTAATAATAAACGGAAGTTTATAGGATGTTAATTAGTTTTTAATGATTCAATTATTATTTGCCTGTTCTAATTATATCTATAAAGAGAATTGTCGGTAATTATTCTAGGCCAATCTATTGTAAGGCCTGAAACATGTTTGTTTCTCGTTACATGCTTACAGAAAATAGGGTATGTACATTTGGGGCTTTCTTTGCTCTTGAAAATATGCGGAAAGGTAAAAAAGTGAGGCAGTGCATGTACTGCTCCGAGGCCGAATAGAAAGGCTTGGGTTGCTGGGAAAATTGGGGTAGGTCGGGTAACCAGAAACTAACTTTTTTTTAACGGCTTATCAACATGCATGGTTGACGATTGTTATTTTTTATAAACAGGTGCATTGTATCATGTTACGTCTTAGGTGTTATATCAGTGCCAACAGTTTATAAGGTTATCCGCAGTATGTGTCAATATTTAAATAATTCAGTCGGTGGCATAATTACTTAATTGTTTTAAGTTTATTGAAAAACAATTACTTTATATGGCACCATTGTTTTAGCAGTGTGCTAATTGTACATGTCGCAGTTTTAATTGTTTCAATAAAACAATTTCAATTCTTTGATTCATTGACAAGATTGATTTGCATTGCTTGGGGTGCGTTTTATTCATAATTTGAGAACAGAACAGAACAAAAAAATAATCTTATTTTCAGACTTTTAGAAAGTGCATTTTCTTGTTTACGTACAATAAATATATATATAAAGTTTAAAAAAATGAATATCACACATGTTTGATATATTTTATAAAATCACCAACCTCTTTCGTCTTTGATATATTTTATAAAATAGCCAACCGGTTTCATCTATTGACTGTTCAGGGCATAATATAAAAATAGTGTCAAAATCTGCTTTAAAAGTTCTAGACCGGACAGGCACAATCTTTGACATTTTATATAAAAAGTATAAATATTTATATATAGCTGCATAAGCAAACACATGGCAAGTGTTTATATTATATGAAGAGTACAACAAATATTTTACTTTTGTATAAAATTTCTAAGAGAGTTAACTATTAGATAGATTATTGAGAGTTCAAAAATAGTTATTCTTGAAAAATAGTTATTCTTGAAAAATGGTTATTAGAACTGTAAATAAATGACAAAGCATTTAGACATAATATTTGGATGTCTTTATCAATTTAAATCTGTTTTGTACATTTATTGATTCAATAAACGTCAGCGATTTTTTTCCCTTCTTTGTTTGGGTCTGGTAAATGGATCCTTCCTAATAGCATTTAGGCTTTTAGAAATTCCCAATAAACATTTTTAAAAAAAAATGAATATCAAAATCGGACATAAATGACAAAGTTATGACCATTTTTTGACAAGAAGTATAATTTTATACTAGTGCAAAGAAACCAGAGAGCCAATCTGACTGGACCCGACCCTATTCACAAAGAGATGAAAAATAAGTAACTAAACTTAAACATAGAAGGTCTTTTATAAGATTAATAGTAACCTTTAACATGCTTAATTTAGTAAATCCATAGATCTTGGACATGTACACTCAATTCAATCAGAAAACACAAAAATATATAAGAGAACAATATTTTATGAGTAGATCCAGGGGTTATATTAAGTCATTGCCCCCTCTTTGGATAAATTAAGGGTCATGGTACTCATTATAGCCCTTCTAAGATGTGGATCCATAGTCTTGTGGTAATGCACTAGACTACTATTGGAACAGTCGTGAGTTAGAATCTCGGCTCGGGCTTCCAGGCTGCATGGATTTAATTTAGTTTAATTTATGCTCAGCCCCGTGTAAGGTCTACTGACATGTATTATATACTTTCAGATTCAACAAAAGAAAATTTTACTCAAAAAGATCCATGCGGGATATTGGTACCAGTACCGTGTTGCCATGGTTACATCGAGTGGCACTCAGGGATATTCATTGCCATCAAAGCCATTTCGTTCATCTAGAGGTAAGTAGTAATAGTTTTCTTTAAAGACATTTCGAGGGCTCAGCGCAACACTGTTGTAACTTGTTCTTATTTCAATATGAGTTACTACACTGTTGCATTGCACCCTCAATTTGTTTGCCTGATTTTACAACTTACGTATGTTCGTGTCATCGCAAAAATGTAAACATTAAGGAGTGTTTCAACCGTTACTTTCTGATTTCTGACTGTGGCTGTGGTCCTGTGATTAGTGCCCAGGGTCTGTATTCACAAAGCATCTTATTTTTCTTTAACTTAAGTCGAAATTTTTACTTAAGTGTAAACTTTTTTCATGGTAAAAGTTTGTAAACCAGTCATCAAAATTGAGAAAATGAATTATCATTTTCATAATTGGCATCTTTAGAACAAAGATAAAATCATATTATTGTGATTTCCTCCTTTATATTAGTACAAAAGAGTTAAGGAAAAAGTCGAATTTAAGGAAACATATAACTTAAGTTAAAAAATGACTTAAGATGTTTATTGAATACCGGCCCTGGACTTCTTACCCAGCGATACAGGTTTGAATCTCGGTTGTGACAGGTCATACCCTTCTACGAAAATTTGACAAAAACTGTTAATTTTCCACCTTATGAAGGATGAGTTAGTGCTGGTTAGAAAACAGTCTCGGAAAAATGGCTAGGTGAACCTTTCGCCATGTATACAGTAACTGAAATATCCTTGAAAAACAGCGTTAAACCTCAAATGAAAATGTTATTTTCTGACTTCTAGCTGTGCAGAAATCATCCCCTCCGCAGAACATCACAGAAGGTGTGACTACGCTCAGTAAAGGACATGTAGATCTAACTATTCACTGGGAGAGACCTGCATACTCTGATCTACCAATATGGAAATATAAAGTATGTAATATACTACATATTACATATATTTGTTTTCACTGGGATTCAGCTTTGCATTAACAAACTGTGTCATGTGGCAACTTCTAGATTTACGTTTTTTTTATCATAACTAAAAAAAAAAATTAAAAAAAAAAATTTAAAATAAAAAAGATTTTTTTTTTTTTTTTTAAATAACTAGTAGTAGTGAAAGCAATAATGGTGTTATGTCATTTTTGGTTCTGATATTTGGCCCTATTCCCCAAGTAAAAGTATATGTTTCTCCAATGAGTGAAAATTTCTCTTAAATCTTTCAAGATACTACCTAAAGAAAGTCTGTTAGTCTTTGAAATTTCCCCAATTTGGTTTTTCATGACGCTAATCTCCCCTATCAAAGGGACCCGATACCTGTTCCCAAAGGGCTGTGCTGATGTAATTGTAATATTACCTTTTATTTGATTATTTCTAATTTCTAATTTTCAGATTACTTGGGTTGAGCGTTTAAGCACAATTTATCCCAAAATAATCAAAATTCCACTGCATGAGAAAACAGTCCCTGCTGTAAGTATTATCGTTGTGTTTTATCACGGTCAGCAACCATAAATGCCCTATTTAGCACCCCAGGTGTGTTACATTTTGCAAAAAGGAGGGTGTTTATTAGAGTAATGAAATTGTAGTGGAATCGATTATCATTTTACTCCATACTAAAGCGAGCGTATGTTCACAAAGTGACATGTTGGTCGCTGACTCATGTCATTTTTATGCCCCCGTATTGATAGATCGGGGTCACATTGTTTTTGGCCTGTCTGTCTGTTTTTCTGTCTGTCTGTTTGTACCAAACTTTAACCTTGCCTATAAAGACAAAACGCTTCTACCTACAATCATCAAACTTCATATGTTGGTTCCTTATGACAACCTCTACAGGAACTTTGCATTTTATGTGGAGGGGGCATTGTGTTTTAAAAACACATCTTGTTTTCTGGAAGCTTACCCCCTGCCTCTGCAATTGACACTTTTGCTCTTGTTGGCAATCTGAAAATAGCTGTGTCTACATGACTTACCTTGGGCCTTCTTTCCCAAAAATAGAGGGGAGGTATTGGGGGGGGGGGGATTAAATAGAGTGTTTACGGTACTTACAGAAAATCAATTCATATTTGACATGGTTGGCTGTTCCATTTTACCAAAGTACTCCTGATTTAATGCTTGCTAAATGATTGCCTATGTTTTATCAACTGATAAAAAATGGGGTCCATTTCTATAACAGTGACTGTATTTGCTGTATTTACAAAGTAAAATTTTACAGTGATTAAAACATAACCAGACTTTATTCTGCCATTAGTTATTTTTGGGTTCATAAGTTAGATTATTAATATGCGATTAATAATTATATATTTTTATTAATTTTCAGCACATTCATCATTTTAAACTGCGGAAGTTAAAACCTGGAACAAGTTACCACATAGAGGTATGTTAAATACAGTGTACAGTACAGAACAGTTATAGTGAACTCAGATATAATGAACAATTAAATACTTTACTATAACCATGTATTACTGTATCCAAGGAGTTCACTATAACCATGTGTTACTGTATCCATGAAGTGTATAAACCATGACAAAATTTAGTAACTCAGCAAACTTTCATGCTCTACTGGATCTTCTCAAGAAATTATGATTGGTTTGTTAATAGTGTACAGTCAAACATGTGTTAGCAACCACCTCCGAATAAAGGCCACCTTGTGAATAAAGGCCACCTTGTGAATAAAGGCCATACTTTTAATAGCCATAACTGATTATTCAGAAAAAAATGACGTCCGAATAAAGGCTACCTTATAATTAAGGTCATATGATGTCTTTCCCAAGAATAGCCTATGTTCACAGTTTGACTGTACATGTATATGTTATTAAATCGTTTCAGATTACAGCAATAGTTCAACAACCATCAGCATTTGGTAAACGTCATTTAAAGAGTAAACAAACATCAAAGGAAATTACAACGTTCACACCACCCAATTCTGAACCAGGTAAAACAACTCTCTGTCTTCTTTTGTACTGAAAAATAAGTTTTGAAAGTTTTACCGTACTCATGTTTAAGAAAGAATTTAACACATTCCTTGAGATTAATGGTGCCATAAGGTAAATCGATGACCTAGTGGTAACGTGCTGGACAACTGAAAGAAAGGTCCTGAGTTTGAATCTTGGCTTTGCCTTTTGAATTTCTCAGGGATACTTTTTCAGTGTCCCCGACCCAACTACCGAGCCAAATACTGTGTTTAGTAAATCACATGAAATGGGCTAGGCAAGTATCGGTGTTTTAAACCAGGCATGATAAAGAACCAGGAAGAAGTATTCAAAATAAAATTAGGGATATAAATGCCCAGTTCTCCTGCATCTCCTCTCTCTCGGGGGGGGGGGGGGGGGGGGATAAATGGTACCATTACAATGTCTTTGTTTGTCAAAGTGGAATCTGTTTATGTTTGAGACAAAATTATTTGTAATTTTACCATGACTTAACATGTTATTTCACACAGTTCATCATTCTGGAGATTTTCACTTAAATTTACAGTTTAAGTGAAAAAATAATCTGATACTGATTTGAAGTGGCTAAACCTATTTGTTTGAAATGTGATACTGTATTTTCATTTATTTTCGTTGGGCTCAATTTTCGTGGTGTTTACTAAAATTGCTATTTCGTGGGGACATAAATTCGTGGAAGTTAATTTTTGAAAAGAAATGTCTTGTCTCTGCATTTAAATTCGTGGGGATTTGATTTCGTGGATGAGCCGACCCACGAAATCCACGAAATTAAATCCCAGATGAAAATGAATGATTCCACAGTAATTCATATAGAAGTTAGATCACTTATAGTCACTCATGAGCTAATGGTTATCTGCTTATAATGGCCATATGTAGGAAATTCTTTCAGAGGCCAGTTATGGCATTTTCAAGGACTATTATCGGTTTTATTTTCTTGGTAAATTGAAAAATGCTTCAGAGACCGATTGGATGGAAATTTGTATACTTTATGGGTTATAACCATTCTTGAAGTTTTGCCTCCCTCTTAAATTTAACGAATGGTTGTTTATTGTGCAGTTATGTCTGAAGTTTTAGTGTTGTTACTGATGTTTTACTGTTGTTACTGATGTTTTAGTGATATCTAAGTAATGTTACTGATGTTTTAGTGATATCTAAGTAATGTTACTGATGTTTTAGTGATATTTAAGTGTTTTTACTGATGTTTTTTTTTATTGTCACTGATGTTTTACTGTTGTTACTGATGTTTTTGTATTATTTCTGATGTTTTACTGTTGTTACTGATGTTTTTGTATTATTACTGATGTTTTACTGTTGTTACTGATGTTTTTGTATTCTTGTTGATGTTTGCTCTTGAATGTAGACTTACTACTATAGTAGAACTGTGTGCTATATTTGTAGAATATATTTATATCACTGACACCTCAGCTGCTCTAGATGTTAGTCCTACTTCAGGTATATAGTTGTGTTTGATTCTAACATTAATTCTAACATTAATTCTAACATTTGTGATAATGTTGCAGTGATGCCTAACATTGTGAATCCATCTTGAAGTGCTTGTTTGTATCACACAACTAAGGGGCCTATGTGGTCATGTGGTTTTTGGTCTTTCTGTTTAGTTTTAGGGGCCTGAGAGGTTATAGTCTCTGACTAGTAATCACTAGCCTGTCATTATAATCTCTGACTAGTAATCACTAGCCTGTCATTATAGTCTCTGACTAGTAATCACTAGCCTGTCATTATAATCTCTGACTAGTAATCACTAGCCTGTCATTATAATCTCTGACTAGTAATCACTAGCCTGTCATTATAGTCTCTAACTAGTAATCACTAGCCTGTCATTATAGTCTCTAACTAGTAATCACTAGCCTGTCATTATAGTCTCTGATTAGTAATCACTAGCCTGTCATTATAGTCTCTGACTAGTAATCACTAGCCTGCCATTATAATCTCTGACTAGTAATCACTAGCCTGTCATTATAGTCTCTAACTAGTAATCACTAGCCTGTCATTATAGTCTCTGACTAGTAATCACTAGCCTGTCATTATAGTCTCTAACTAGTGATCACTAGCCTGTCATTATAGTCTCTAACTAGTGATCACTAGCCTGTCATTATAGTCTCTAACTAGTAATCACTAGCCTGTCATTATAGTCTCTAACTAGTAATCACTAGCCTGTCATTATAGTCTCTAACTAGTGATCACTAGCCTGTCATTATAGTCTCTGACTAGTAATCACTAGCCTGTCATTATAGTCTCTGACTAGTAATCACTAGCCTGTCATTATAGTCTCTGACTAGTAATCACTAGCCTGTCATTATAGTCTCTAACTAGTAATCACTAGCCTGTCATTATTATCTCTGACTAGTGATCACTAGCCTGTCATTATAGTCTCTGACTAGTAATCACTAGCCTATCATTATAATCTCTGACTAGTAATCACTAGCCTGTCATTATAATCTCTGACTAGTAATCACTAGCCTGTCATTATAGTCTCTGATTAGTAATCACTAGCCTGTCATTATAATCTCTGACTAGTAATCACTAGCCTAGTAATCACTAGCCTGTCATTATAGTCTCCAAGCCTGTCATTATAATCTCTGACTAGTAATCACTAGCCTAGTAATCACTAGCCTGTCATTATAGTCTCCAAGCCTGTCATTATAATCTCTGACTAGTAATCACTAGCCTAGTAATCACTAGCCTGTCATTATAGTCTCTGTTTAGTAATCACTAGCCTGTCATTATAATCTCTGACTAGTAATCACTAGCCTAGTAATCACTAGCCTGTCATTATAATCTCCAAGCCTGTCATTATAATCTCTGACTAGTAATCACTAGCCTAGTAATCACTAGCCTGTTATTATAGTCTCTGATTAGTAATCACTAGCCTGTCATTATAATCTCTGACTAGTAATCACTAGCCTAGTAATCACTAGCCTGTCATTATAGTCTCCAAGCCTGTCATTATAATCTCTGACTAGTAATCACTAGCCTAGTAATCACTAGCCTGTCATTATAGTCTCTGATTAGTAATCACTAGCCTGTCATTATAATCTCTGACTAGTAATCACTAGCCTAGTAATCACTAGCCTGTCATTATAGTCTCTGATTAGTAATCACTAGCCTGTCATTATAATCTCTGACTAGTAATCACTAGCCTAGTAATCACTAGCCTGTCATTATAGTCTCCAAGCCTGTCATTATAATCTCTGACTAGTAATCACTAGCCTAGTAATCACTAGCCTGTCATTATAGTCTCCAAGCCTGTCATTATAATCTCTGACTAGTAATCACTAGCCTAGTAATCACTAGCCTGTCATTATAGTCTCTGATTAGTAATCACTAGCCTGTCATTATAATCTCTGACTAGTAATCACTAGCCTAGTAATCACTAGCCTAGTAATCACTAGCCTGTCATTATAGTCTCCAAGCCTGTCATTATAATCTCTGACTAGTAATCACTAGCCTAGTAATCACTAGCCTGTCATTATAGTCTCCAAGCCTGTCATTATAATCTCTGACTAGTAATCACTAGCCTAGTAATCACTAGCCTAGTAATCACTAGCCTAGTAATCACTAGCCTGTCATTATAGTCTCCAAGCCTGTCATTATAATCTCTGACTAGTAATCACTAGCCTAGTAATCACTAGCCTGTCATTATAGTCTCTGATTAGTAATCACTAGCCTGTCATTATAATCTCTGACTAGTAATCACTAGCCTAGTAATCACTAGCCTGTCATTATAATCTCCAAGCCTGTCATTATAATCTCTGACTAGTAATCACTAGCCTAGTAATCACTAGCCTAGTAATCACTAGCCTGTCATTATAGTCTCTGATTAGTAATCACTAGCCTGTCATTATAATCTCTGACTAGTAATCACTAGCCTAGTAATCACTAGCCTGTCATTATAGTCTCCAAGCCTGTCATTATAATCTCTGACTAGTAATCACTAGCCTAGTAATCACTAGCCTGTCATTATAGTCTCCAAGCCTGTCATTATAATCTCTGACTAGTAATCACTAGCCTAGTAATCACTAGCCTGTCATTATAGTCTCTGATTAGTAATCACTAGCCTGTCATTATAATCTCTGACTAGTAATCACTAGCCTAGTAATCACTAGCCTAGTAATCACTAGCCTGTCATTATAGTCTCCAAGCCTGTCATTATAATCTCTGACTAGTAATCACTAGCCTAGTAATCACTAGCCTGTCATTATAGTCTCCAAGCCTGTCATTATAATCTCTGACTAGTAATCACTAGCCTAGTAATCACTAGCCTAGTAATCACTAGCCTGTCATTATAGTCTCCAAGCCTGTCATTATAATCTCTGACTAGTAATCACTAGCCTAGTAATCACTAGCCTGTCATTATAGTCTCCAAGCCTGTCATTATAATCTCTGACTAGTAATCACTAGCCTAGTAATCACTAGCCTGTCATTATAGTCTCTGATTAGTAATCACTAGCCTGTCATTATAATCTCTGACTAGTAATCACTAGCCTAGTAATCACTAGCCTGTCATTATAATCTCCAAGCCTGTCATTATAATCTCTGACTAGTAATCACTAGCCTAGTAATCACTAGCCTAGTAATCACTAGCCTGTCATTATAGTCTCTGATTAGTAATCACTAGCCTGTCATTATAATCTCTGACTAGTAATCACTAGCCTAGTAATCACTAGCCTGTCATTATAGTCTCCAAGCCTGTCATTATAATCTCTGACTAGTAATCACTAGCCTAGTAATCACTAGCCTGTCATTATAATCTCTGACTAGTAATCACTAGCCTAGTAATCACTAGCCTGTCATTATAATCTCCAAGCCTGTCATTATAATCTCTGACTAGTAATCACTAGCCTGTCATTATAGTCTCTGATTAGTAATCACTAGCCTGTCATTATAGTCTCCAAGCCTGTCATTATAATCTCTGACTAGTAATCACTAGCCTAGTAATCACTAGCCTGTCATTATAATCTCTGATTAGTAATCACTAGCCTGTCATTATAGTCTCTGATTAGTAATCACTAGCCTGTCATTATAGTCTCTGATTAGTAATCACTAGCCTGTCATTATAATCTCTGATTAGTAATCACTAGCCTGTCATTATAGTCTCTGATTAGTAATCACTAGCCTGTCATTATAGTCTCCAAGCCTGTCATTATAATCTCTGACTAGTAATCACTAGCCTAGTAATCACTAGCCTGTCATTATAGTCTCTGATTAGTAATCACTAGCCTGTCATTATAATCTCTGACTAGTAATCACTAGCCTAGTAATCACTAGCCTAGTAATCACTAGCCTGTCATTATAGTCTCCAAGCCTGTCATTATAATCTCTGACTAGTAATCACTAGCCTAGTAATCACTAGCCTGTCATTATAGTCTCCAAGCCTGTCATTATAATCTCTGACTAGTAATCACTAGCCTAGTAATCACTAGCCTGTCATTATAGTCTCTGATTAGTAATCACTAGCCTGTCATTATAATCTCTGACTAGTAATCACTAGCCTAGTAATCACTAGCCTGTCATTATAATCTCCAAGCCTGTCATTATAATCTCTGACTAGTAATCACTAGCCTAGTAATCACTAGCCTGTCATTATAGTCTCTGATTAGTAATCACTAGCCTGTCATTATAATCTCTGACTAGTAATCACTAGCCTAGTAATCACTAGCCTGTCATTATAGTCTCCAAGCCTGTCATTATAATCTCTGACTAGTAATCACTAGCCTAGTAATCACTAGCCTGTCATTATAATCTCCAAGCCTGTCATTATAATCTCTGACTAGTAATCACTAGCCTGTCATTATAGTCTCTGATTAGTAATCACTAGCCTGTCATTATAGTCTCTGATTAGTAATCACTAGCCTGTCATTATAATCTCTGATTAGTAATCACTAGCCTGTCATTATAGTCTCTGATTAGTAATCACTAGCCTGTCATTATAGTCTCCAAGCCTGTCATTATAATCTCTGACTAGTAATCACTAGCCTAGTAATCACTAGCCTGTCATTATAGTCTCTGATTAGTAATCACTAGCCTGTCATTATAATCTCTGACTAGTAATCACTAGCCTAGTAATCACTAGCCTGTCATTATAATCTCCAAGCCTGTCATTATAATCTCTGACTAGTAATCACTAGCCTGTCATTATAGTCTCTGATTAGTAATCACTAGCCTGTCATTATAGTCTCCAAGTCTGTCATTATAATCTCTGACTAGTAATCACTAGCCTAGTAATCACTAGCCTGTCATTATAGTCTCTGATTAGTAATCACTAGCCTGTCATTATAGTCTCTAACTAGTAATCACTAGCCTGTCGTTATAATCTCTGACTAGTAATCACTAGCTCCTCATACCTACTTCTAACATGTGTGGAAGATGTCCAGTTAGCTAACCGTCAGTCAGTGGTTCTACCGAGGTAAGCCTTGGGTTAAAGATAACTAACCCAGGCTGTTAGTGCTATGTTAAACCAGAAATAAAACCACGCTTCTAAATTTTATGTCAGAACTAATATGCTGATGATTGCTTTATGATCCCTTTGAAATTCTCACTTGGATGATGGACCTATTTTCATGTTTTATGTGACTGTACTGTGTTGTTTAAATTGCTATCGTTGTATAATTCAAAGTACTGACTGTTGCACGATTGTTTTTCATTTGATTTAACCTTTTTATCAATGTATTTCCTTACGCTTTACATGTTTGCAATAAGGAATATTTTGTTAGACCTCTCTGCTATGTACTGTAAGTTTGAAGCAATACAGTGCAACCTCTCTAGAGCGGCCTTCTCTTGAGCAACAACCTCCCTTTAACAACAGCATGATATTTTCCCACTGCACAATTTTACTATTAATTTAACCTCTCTAGAGCAACAACCTCTCAACAACAACATAATTTTACTACTCCCAAAGGGTGTAGCTTCAGAGAGGTAACACTGTACTGTGAAATACAGTAAAACCTGTGTTAGCAGCCATAAAGGCCACCTGTCAATAATGGTCACTTTTTTCCTTTTTCAAGGGTGGTCTTTGTTCACAGGTTTTACTGTATTATGCAATAGGAATATTAACAACTAAAAGAAGCGTATTGTTTGTAAAGTTAGTTATCAAAAAGCTTGTACCAATATTTTTCAAGTGTAAAATCTTCACCCATGTACAGCAGAACTTTAGAGTTGATTCCTAGGTACGCATAATTACTAAACTATACCGGTATTCTATACGATTTATATTTGAAGATGTATATTTCTTACCGTGTGTGTATTTTGTTTCAGATAAACAACCTCAAATCTATTCTGTGATGAGGGACCTTATTGAAGTGAACAATTTACAAGTTGTTGACAATATTCCATATTTTGACAAAGGTTCATTGAAAGCACTACTAAGCTGGGAAGTAGAGGGAGGTAAGAATAACTGTAGTAAAACCTTACTCAGCAATCCTTTGATATATGACAGTCTGCAGGGGCGTAGCTAGGTCAGATTTCAAGAACTCTCAAATTTATGATATTGGGGGGAGGGGGGGGGGGGGCAAAGATTCCCTGAAGCCAAATATAATGCAAATGTCAATTACGTCTCAAACATGTTTTATTGAAGTTCAGAAACACAATTTTATAGCTCACATTCTTTGATACACTATTTATTTTTTCATTATATTATTATAAATCGAAGTACTTCTGAGGGTGTTTTTGAGAATAATGAAATTCTACTGAAGGGGTAGTTTTTTTATGCCCCCGTATCGATAGATCGGGGGCATATTGTTTTTGGCCTCTCTGTTTGTGTATTTGTCTGTTTGTACCAAACTTTAACCTTGCCTATAAAATCATAACGCCTGCATCTAACTCCATCAAACTTCATAATTATGTAGGTTCCTCATGACAACCTCTACAGGACCTGTGCATTTTCAAAAAGGGCAACCGGAGGGGGCATGGTGTTTATAAAACACATCTTGTTATGGATTTGTATAGGGGAAAAAACACAGTTTTCAGCTCAACTTTCAGCTCCCAAATCGGTCCTAAAAATACTGTGATACATTATACATGATTGTCTCAGTACTTGGCTATTGAACATGTGTGGTAAAATGTTACATATTTTCTACATTTAATTTAATTTAAGTACAGTAAAATCCCAAAAAATCAGAATTCCATGAAAATTGGACGATTTTTCGAGGCGAATTATTTTCGGTATTAACGTTTTTCTGAAAACCGGAATTTTCAGAAAACTAGACTTTTAGCCCAGTCCGGAAAGGGGGCTGGTTTTCAGCGGGTTTTCTGTACTAAGCGATCATTCATATTTATAATTTCAGATTTTAAACAAATTGTTAAGAGCTATATGATATTCTGGGAACCTCATTCCTGTGATCAAGATTTTGCTGATTTAAAGCCATATTCTGCTACCTCAGATGTAAGTTTTTTTTCTATTTTCATCACATTTCACTATCTTCTACAGTCAAATCTGTGTTTCTATGTTCTTAAAGTGATTTTGAAGTTTTCACTTTAAATTTAAAGTCTAGCTTCGTAATTTATTTCAACATTAATTGTTTTTATTTCTCAGAATTATTGAATTATGTAGTCGTTCTGTAGTTGATCTTCTATTTTTATAATAAATGGACCTTACAGGATTCTACTTTGATCAAATTTATGATGAATCAAGAAAATAAGATTTTTAATGTCAAGTTTGATTTTTTATGTCAAGTATTGTTTTTAATGTCAAGTGTTGTTTTTAATGTCAAGTATAATTCTTAATATAGTAAGTATAATTTTTTATGTCAATTGTAATTCGTAATGTCAAGTATAATTTTTAATGTCAAGTATTGTCTTTAATGTCAAAATATTTTGTAATGTCAGGTGCCAGAGTTTGAGGTTTACGATTTACAATTTGAGTGCCAGTATAATGTCAGAGTGAATGCCGTCACTAAAGCCGGTGTACGAGGTAAGCCGTCATCAGTAAAATTACGTACACCAGTCTGTGAAAAAATTCTGGTCAAAGGAAAGAGTCTACTCCCAGAATGCCCAAAAAGAGGTAGGTGTCAAAATCTTTTCTCTACTTTCGCCAAACTTTGCTACTCATGACAATCCATAAATTTGCCTCAGTTTGTATTTTAGTAGTAAAAAATTATTTGTTTCTAGTTACACAATCATCATAGATAGCTTTGTTTGGTAGGGATTTTTTATAATTATTGTTAAGTGAAAGTGTGTGGAAATGTGAAGAAGTGAGACATTGGATGTATTAATCTTGTCCTTGAGCTTTATAAAAGTCTAGGCTTGCCGGGGAAAAATTGATGTAGGTTCGGTAACCATAAACTAAACAATATTTTTTATGCCTAAGTCTTATTTTTGGCGGTAATATTAGATATTATCTTAAAGTAACCTTACCTGATTTCCTAAATCGGAAAATTACATATTTATACCCCTGTAAATGAAGTATGAGAGGGGGTATATTGGAGTCACTCGGTCAGTCGGTCGTGGTTGGTCGGTCGGTCTGCATAAAATATCACAAGTTTGCTCAGCATAAACTATTTCCACATTCCGTGAGCGATTGCAATGAAACTTGAAATATGTTATCACCATGATGAAGTGATTCACACATTCCAGAGTTATGTGCCCTTGAAATTAGTCAGATAGTGTAACGTTACTATCGCATTCTTAGTGTCAAAACAGCGGCAGGGGTATAGGTCACCATGTGACAAAGCTCCAGTTCGCTATATTATATACATCATTCTAACATATACAATGCATGTAATAATCATTGATCATATTCATATTCTCTAACTTCTGACTAATTGTTATTTTTCAGTTCCACAAATACCTAGACGACCAAAGAGGGTGGGGCACATAATTCTCAGAAATAATTGTAGTATAGATATCAATATAACATGGCGACATCCAAAGTCAGATCTTCCTATTGGTGAGTTATTATCTGAAATATGATTAATGTAAGTGTCTTGTTTGCAATGAGCCCTCCCAGTTAGCTCAGTGGTTAGAGCGTTGGTCTACAGATTAAGAGGTTGTGAGTTTGAACCCCAGACGAGGCTCACACTGTCCATGACAAATTTGACTCAAGATATTACATCCTATGTTAAATTTTCCTCTGCCTCTGAATTATGTGGGATAGCTTGGCAATACCTTGCGGATAGAATGTGGTTAGTAATGATTAAAGCCTACATGAACTCCAGGAAAGCTGGGTAGGATAACTGCCCGCCACGATGTGACTGAAATAATGTTGAAAATGGCGTTAAACCCGCCATATTTCTCTGAATTACTGAATTATGTAGTCATTTTGTTGTGCATCACTCCACAGCGACTATAATTGGAGAAAATTTTACGTTTCCTTGAAATTAAATACACGTCCGACTTGTTGTTACACAATTTAGAATTGTATTTTTGAAATGTTTTCAGATTCTTATTTGATAACTTATGAGAATGTAGAAGAAATGAAGATCAACAAGATGGACACGGACGATGGTCCTGTGTATAAACAAAAACCAGTTGAGATTAGATTAGAAAAGGTAATACAATGTACAAAAAGATTATTTAGAAACAATTGGTTTATCATAGGTCAGTGTTCAATAAAGTGTGACCCCTGTCCGTTCCTTCTAACGAGAAGACACTTGTTGGGTACTTGAATGGTCTGGTTGGGTACAAAAGACAAAAAAAAATGTCCATTTGTATGAAAGTTTGTCCGTCGGTCCAAATTAGGTTTCTGTGCAAATTAACTCAAGAAATATTTCATGGATTGGTTTCATATTTTACAGATGCATAATATTTCTGGTAACCCGATATAGCCTAATTTTTTTGTTAGGTCTTAGGAACAGTACATACACTGATATTCTCCATTTTTAGCTCAGTTGTACTCCAAGAAAGTCAAGCTATTGTGATCACTGTGGTGTCTGCACAAAAACTTTAAAGGGGCATACCTTACAACTGCATACATTCTGTGAAAGTTTAAAAATGTGTTAGATGTATAATTATGTAAAACAATATAAAATGGATAATTGCAAGAAGAACTTGGGTCATAAAATGACTATTTTAGGTACTAGCCGCAAAAATCATAGCTATGAATAATAAATCACTTCCATCCAAAAAATTGTACAACAAATTCCAAAGAGTTCCGATCTTTTATGGAAACTAATATTTTTTTGTGATTTTATTTTTAATTGGATGAATTTTTGGCTTAAACTTTCTTCGTCGGCTTTTTTCTTTACAAGCTTCTAATTTATCATCATTTTGCCTTGATTCTAGATGCACCAAGTTCCTGGGCATGCCCTTTTAAAAAAAACATTGTAAAAATATCCACTGAAATTATTTTATTGTAATCCTTACTGTTCAGTTCTTGTTTCATATTCTTGGAATTCAACTCTCTCACTTTGGCATGTCTTTTGACTAAATATGACATTTTAAGAAGTATTACTTTTACAGAAATGTTGTCAGTTTTAGTTTATAGCTCTACTGTTTTCGAAGAAAAGGTCAAGGTATTACAAACAAAAACTTTACTGTTACTCGTAACTCAGAAACTATTAGAGGCAGCAACATGAAACTTCATTTGTGGATAGATCTCACTGAGGCAGTGAACAGATGAGTGTTGGCACTGCTTGCGTCCCTCTTATTCTACTGTCTTTTGGTTCTTAATTTTAAGATGTTTGCAGTCACATTAGTTTTATGTGTCACTTTAATATTAATTTGGTCAATTATTTTACTCAACAGACAACAAGCGTTATGGTTCCCAATTTAAAGATGTCTGAAGTTTATGTAATGAAAATACATGCAGTGTCAGCTATAGGTTTAGGGGAACCAGCGTTTGTTAAAATATATACACCGGCAAGATTGTCGTGTGGTTCAGATAAAGATCCTGGTGAGTATACAACCATCTTTTTTCCGTTTCAGTGTTGTTGTTTTTCAATGATATTTTAGTCATATACTGCATCTGGCTCACACCTGACCAGTTATCCTGTACCGTATTCTAAACAGTACTCTACTTACTCTACCACGAGGAGATGGCAACTTCTCTGCATAATTGTCAAATTTTCGTGGAAGGGTATGACCTGCTGTGACCGGGATTTGATTATGTCTTTTGCCGTAACTCTTATTTGAGACTTTGCGGATATATTCTACACATCAAGATGTATGCCATGTGACCTCAATATTTTATGTGACCTTGGCATTGACGCATATTGTCAGAAAAGGTCAAGGTGTCAAAGGTAAAATCGGCTTATAATTACCAACTCAGTTACCAAGCTACACTCTCTGGTTACAAAATTACTGAATGACATTTTGTTCTGATAAAAAAGGGATATTTTTTAGCTCGGCTCAGTCGGCTGTGTCGAAGAAAAAGTTGAGCTATTGTGATCTCTGCCCCGTCTGCATCATACGTGTCTGTCCAAAAACTTTAATGTAGCTCATAACTCAGAAACTATAGGTGGTAGCAACATGAAACTTCATAGGTGGATAGATCTCACTGAGGCGGTGGACAGACGAGTGTTGGTACTGCTTATGCGGCAAAGTGACTGATTGAATTTAAGGTTGTGTAATGGGTAATTTTGAGTTACGGCATCAAGTTAGTTAAGCATTTAGATTAACAATTTTTTTCCCGAATTTTCAGAGCCCCCTGACAAACCGAAGAAGAAAAAGAAAACATCGAAAACACCAACCACAGTATTTATATCTACACAGGGAGTCGTCAGCACTGTTAGAACTAGTTCAATCTCCACTCCAGCAATAACTGATTCTAAATATAGAACTTCTATTTATAGTACAACTACGCAATATGTTTCTAAAAATAGTACATTGAGTTTACATAAAACTATCCTTTATTTAATGTTTTTTATAGCAAAGCTTATTGGTTTATCTTGACGTATCTGACATTATTGGATAGACCTAGATGTATACCTCGACTCTTTACTCACTTTCCAAACCAATATTTAAATTGTAAGATCTTTAGGCGAAAAGAAATTGTTTGTTTTTGGCTACCCGATATAGTCTAATATTTCCCTTTGACCTAAGACTTTTGTTAGGTCTTAGGAACAGTACATACACTGAAATTCTCCATTTTTAGCTCAGTTGCTCTCAAAGAAAGTCAAGCTGTTGTGATCACTGTGGTGTCTGCACAAAAACTTTAATGTAGCTCATAACTCAGAAACTATAAGAGGTAGCAACTTGAAATTTCATAGGTGGATAGATCTTACTGAGGCGATGAACAGATGAAGTGTTAGCACGGCTTACAGTGTTCTTGTTTACACCCTGTGTAACTAGCCTAATTTTTAATGAAAGAAACCAAAAACAAACAATTTTTAAGCCTATGTAGATATATGGGAAATTTAGATGCTTGCTTGATGTTTTGTTTATTTCATTTTTTTTGTGACATTCCGAGTATAAAGTATTCTGTTAAATTCACTCCAAATTCACTTTAAATAAATTCATTACTGTTTTTTTTTTATAAGAAAGGAACAACTTGGATTTTAAATGTACAGTCAAACCTGTGAATAAGGGCCACCCTTGAGAAAAACAAAATGTCCTTTATTGACAGATGGCCTTTATTCAGAGGTCAATTTGTTCTAAATAATCAAAGATGTTTTTTTGAAGAATGGCTTTTATTAACAAGATGGTCTTCATTTGGAGATGGCTGCCGACAGGTTTGACTGTGTAGTATTAAATTCTTACATACTGAATTACTTTCGAATTTGTCGCATTTATGGTGCGTTATAATGTTACGTAGTTCATGAATTTTCTCACATGACTAACGTAAGACTTGTCTCAGTGTATGGTCAACGGAATAAACGATTTTTCGCGGTCTTGTTTTTAGAGGTCGCTTTTCATTTATTGCTTAGAAAAGTCCGTCCATTTTAATATGGTCCGAGTAACTTTTATTTTTGTGAAGCTTCATTTGTGCCAAACTATTATATAAAAATATATACATGTATACCAAATGTAACATTTTGTGTCATAATTATTATATTTTATAGTCACGTTTCATTTTATTGTATAAATCACTCATGTTGATTGTACATGTACCTTATGTCCCCGAATCATGTCATATATTGTAGATGTTATTTTGAGGTCTCGTTAAAAATCGTGTTTATCGTCTTTTGACCAAACTGAAAAATAATCATGCAACTTTATCATTTTATTAAGATACTGTCAAATATTTTTCAATCTCTTTAACTGTGCCACATGAATTAAGTTGGTTTTTATCAATGTAATATGATGGCTTTCGAGGAAATTTTGATCTAAATCAAAGTACAGGAAGTATTCAACATCATATGCATTCTTCAAAAGACCGTTTTTCAAGGAAGCAACAATTCACCTATCGTTAAATAGTATTAGAATTTTCAGCTACAAGATAAGTTTGCAATATTCCGAAGTTATGATGATTCCTCACAATAGATGCTACTTAATTCGAGGGTTCAACGCAACAGTGTCGTAACTCATACTGAAATAAGAACAAGTTAGGACAGTGTTGCGCCGAGCCCAACAGTGTCGTAACTCATACTGAAATAAGAACAAGTTACGACAGTGTTGCGCCGAGCCCTCGATATTTAGGACAGGATTTATTTATTTGGGTTTCATGCTGTTTTTCAAAAACGTTTTGATTATATACGGCGGCCATTTCACCTAACCAGTTTTCTGAGTCTGTATGCTAACCAGTACTTACTTACCCTTCAAAAGGGAGCTGGCAACTTCTCCACACTTGTCACGTGGAGGAATATTTACATTTTTGACAAATATTCATGGAAGGGTTTGAACTTTTGTGACCGGAATTCGAACGTTACAAATCCAGCACACTTATCACGGCCACGGCTGTGACAGGATTACTACAGTCATCAAATGGCATTATTTTGTGTAATGTATATATTTATATATTATGCACGTATCTCAATAATATTATTATTATATTATTATACATGTATATTGTTGTTGCATATTTTTTGTATAATATGCTATTGTTATAATTATTAAAACTACGTTAATACATATTGAAGGAAATAAAAAATCAGAAATCTCCAAAAATGTATTATTTTCGTAGAAGTGGTAGCGATGTGTGAAAGACCACGGGTGTGCTCCTGTGTAGAACCATCAATCTTCCGCAAGCAAGCTGGAGAGCAAACTCACAGCACTCAGGGGCTAGCGTTTACTTACTCAGGGGCTAGCGATTACTTATCAGAGACTATAACCACTCAACCAATGGCATATGGTCCCCCTAATCAGCATGTATTAACTTTATTTGCTATATAATAATATCACAACAACAAATAGTTTGTTTCTAAATTAAGTGTATTTCATATAATGCATTGAAAAAATTTACAACAATATGAACTTCTACTGGTGTTGAACACACAAATATCATGTTTAGTATCAACAATAGGATTGCATTATGAATTACATAACAAAAGTGAACCAACATTTCAACACCAGTAAATAAATAGAAGTATTAATCTATATGAGCTTACAATTCATGTTTTTCTGCATCATAAGTTGGGAAAATTCATGTTTAATTCATTATCAGGATACTGTATACGCCTTAATATTGGCGCCTTTTATTCTGGCAGCTGGCATCGGAACCGATTGTCGGTACGTATAGACAGACTTAATTAAACCCGACATAACATTGTATTTAAATTTTGCCTGGACAAGGATTTATTTTGGTGGTTGGCTATGAAACTGCCAAATATAGAACCCGCCAATTTAAAAAAATCTTAAAAACGCCAAATTTTGCACCTGCAGAAATAAAGACGTATACAGTAATTAATCAATACACAAAGTGTTAACATACCACAGACAAATAGTGAAGATACAAGGTACAAGAGATATGGAAATGTAAGGAAAGTAACAAGTTTTAGGAAGAAAATGTCCGAAGTCAACAGATAGACAAAAAAATGAATATTTACATGAAATGGTCAAGGAATTACATACAAGCATTTATTGTAGATACAAACAAAGTACAAACATGAGATCTTAAACAAGTCATCAAGATAAAATGTAGGTTAAGTCATATGAACTGTTACAATGAGTTACTCAGAAAGGAAAATGAATGGTCACCACTATACAACGTAACCTATTGAATTTTTGTCTTCAATGTTCAAAAAAGACAAATGTTAATTTAATTACTAGCATCAGAGAGTATATATTGTGTACAGTAAATATCTTATACAAGTGGTACAATGTATTACAGATGACATATAATATATAACGGATCCAAACATGAAGTACACAAATGATAGAAAATGAAGAATGAAATATTGACACATGCACAAACATCCAATCACTATTCTTGTTGGATACATCACTTGGACAAAAATGGCTGCATGAATTATGTGGGAAACATGAATGAATATGTGAGACAGATGATAGCAACAGATATTATGACAGTGACATGAATGATGATGACAGTGACACACATGAATGATGATGACAGTGACACACATGAATGATGATGACAGTGACACACATGAATGATGATGACAGTGACACACATGAATGATGATGACAGTGACACACATGAATGACGATGATGACAGTGACACACATGAATGCTGATGATGACAGTGACACATATAAATGATGATGATGAAGACAGTGACACACATGAATAATGATGATGACAGTGACACATATGAATGATGATGATGACAGTGACACATATGAATGATGATGATGACAGTGACACACATGAATGATGATGATGACAGTGACACATATGAATGATGATGATGACAGTGACACACATGAATGATGATGATGACAGTGACACATATGAATGATGATGATGACAGTGACACATATGAATGATGATGATGGCAGTGACACATATGAATGATGATGATGACAGTGACACACATGAATGATGATGATGACAGTGACACATGAATGATGATGATGACAGTGACACACATGAATGATGATGATGACAGTGACACACATGAATGATGATGATGACAGTGACACACATGAATGATGATGATGACAGTGACACACATGAATGATGATGATGACAGTGACACATATGAATGATGATGATGACAGTGACACATATGAATGATGATGACAGTGACACGAATGATGATGATGATGACACACATGAATGATGATGATGACAGTGACACATATGAATGATGATGATGACAGTGACACATATGAATGATGATGATGACAGTGGCATAAATGATGATGACAGTGACAAGAATGATGATGATGATGACACACATGAATGATGATGATGACAGTGACACATATGAATGATGATGATGAAGACAGTGACACATATGAATGATGATGACAGTGACACACATGAATAATGATGATGACAGTGACACACATGAATGATGATGACAGTGACACACATGAATAATGATAATGAGTGACACATATGATGATGAAGACAGTGACATGAATGATCATGAAGACAGTGACACATATGATGATTATGATAGTGACATGAATGATGATGATGATGACACACATGAATGATGATGATGACAGTGACACATATGAATGATGATGATGAAGACAGTGACACACATGAATGATGATGATGACAGTGACACACATGAATTATGATGAAGACAGTGACATGAATTATAATGATGATGACAGTGACATGAATGATGATGACAGTGACACATGAATGATGATGATGACAGTGACACATGAATGATGATGATGACAGTGACACATATGAATGATGATGACAGTGACACACATGAATGATGATGAAGACAGTGACACATATGATGATGAAGACAGTGACACATATGATGATTATGACAGTGACATGAATGATAATGATGACAGTGACACACATGACAGATGATGATAATGACAGGGACATACGTGAATGATAATGAATAGTGACATACATGAATGATGATCAGTGACATGAATGACGAAGACAGTGACATGAATGATGATCAGTGACATGAATGACGAAGACAGTGTCATGAATGATGATCAGTGACATGAATGACGAAGACAGTGACATGGATGATGATCAGTGACATGGATGATGATGATAGTAACAAGTATGATGATGTTGACAGTGACATGTATGAATGATGAGGACTTAAAAGATATCAGTGAGAAAGTTAATGTTATATAAGTGATGTAAGAATGCTACGTAACTATATACATCAATAAAGATACAAAGTATGCAAGTCACCAACGGAATATTATTCATCTATTTACAGGATTAAAAATTCACACAAATGAAAAACATTAAATTACAGAACACAATGTGGCATCAAAATTGCAAGAAACATAAAAGTAAGTCCTTAATGGAACTCCCTTCATCTTGAAGACTTTAGTAGCTTTATGAATCATTGACACAAAAAATTTCACTCAAATAATCTTCTTTAGTCCTCCTCCAATCAGATAATGTAGTTAGTACACATAAGGTTTGATTTTAATAGGGGCCTATCTATGCTGCATTAGGGTCCACCTCTTGTAGCGGTATACTCAGTTTGCTAGGATTAATGGTCACAGATTTTGTACAGTTATCTGTCTTATAAATACCGACCAGTCTATCAGCCAGTTCAAACATGTTGTTTCTCAATGAGATGATGATAAACTGAGCATTCTTTGTTCTTTCCTACAAAAATACATCAAAATAAACAACATTATTCACACATTAAGTAAAGTTTGCCCCAAAAAGTCATGCAAACAGACAGTATTTCTTTAAGGCTGAAAATAAAAATAAGTTTGTTTGGAATGCTCCGACCCATAATTTGAGCACTGGGTAGGTAGGTAGGTAGGAATATCTTTGCCCCCAAAAAAGTCTTAGGAGTCTCTTAGAGAACTCCAAACAAACTTATTTTTATTTTCAGTCTAATACACACCAATTGATGACATATTCAAAGGTGGACAAATGCAATACAAAGTATGTATAGAATCATATCCCCAAATTACATGAGGGAATATACTAACAACTTCTTGGCTTCCTTATCTAAATAGAATATAAAATCGGACAGTTCTAACTTTTAAGTTTAGAAGAACAACCTAGTACATGCGCCTCTGTGGTCGAGTGGCTAAGGTCGCTGTCTTCAAATCACTGTAACCTTTCACTGATGGAGGTTCGTCGGTTCGAGCCCAGCTACTGACCATGTTTCTTTATGTGAGAAAGTTAGTTGCTTACGGAGGATGGGAGGCTAGTACTGGTTCTTCCCAGGAATGATGGTAAGTTGAACAGTCTACCTCATATGACTCTCACTGTTGAAAAGGGGCATAAAACTCAACCAAACAAACAGATTTAGTACACACTGCACATGTGGAGCACTTAAGCATTTAGAATGCATATTTAGGTGTTCTTCGTAATAAGAAAATTACAACTCCAGGAGTCTATAACTCTATTCCTAGACCACATTATACAATTCACTTCAAAGATAAAAGTACAAAACTATCAAAGCAAATAAAGTTTAACCTACCTTTATATAATTCGCTACAATGGAGACATTTTTGAAATCCAGAGCTGCATCAATCTCATCCATAACGTATAATGGCGTCGGTTTGTAATGATGTAAAGCAAACACTAACGCCAGAGAACTAAGCGTTTTCTCCCCACCCGATAAGTTGGATATATTCTTCCAAGATTTCTTAGGTGGACGTACACTGAAAATGGTTATATATATAATCATTACATGAAAGTTGAGAATCGACAAAAATAGGATAACTTAAATATCAAAATGTCTTTTTCAGGGTTCTCAATAACAGCAGGCTGCAGGCCAATTTAGCTGCTTAGAAATGTGTTTGGACTGGTTAGGAATCTCAAAAGTTTATAAAATATTGCTAGAAAATGCCCAGACCCCCCCCCTAGCAGGCCTGTTAGTCTAGCTTTTGAGCCTGTTGGCCACAAACTTATTGAGAACCCTGCTTTTTAATTTACAAGTTAACAAAAAATATATTTCTTTTTTGAGTTTTAAATCTTCAAATAAACTGTGCCTGTTTCAATTTATAAGAGAACAGTCAAACAAGTTTAGTTGCCACAATAGAACAAATGAACCCCGGAATAGAGTCAACTTGTCAATAAAGGCTACATTTTGTCTTACCCAAGGGTGGCCTTTGTTCACAGATTTGACACTAAGTCAATACATACCTAAACACGATGCCTTCAGAAAAGGGATCGAGAGAATCCACCAACTCTAGTTCAGCGTCACCACCGAGCGTAATCATCTGATACATCTCCTTCAGTTTATATGTGATAACGCTAAAACCTGCCATAAATTCATCAAGTCTTTGTTTACGGAGTTCTTCGTGATATTTACGTTGGTTGTCACGGAAATCTGTAATCTGATCAAGTTCTGCGACTCTTTGTAAATATAATTCCTCCTGTAACAGAAAAAAGAATTTTCAACATTCAAGTTCCGGCCAAAAGTTATAAAACCTAAGATCGGTCCCTGAGCTCAAATCTCATTTCTTGTCTTTATGTTCCTAAGTTTGTTATGATCAAGAAATACTAATAATATTATTCTTTTAGCAAAATCGATCTGAATAGATATTTAAACATTAAACAGATATGTCTTTTCAACCGTAAAACTTTGAGAATGGAATCGAGATTTTATGCTCAGAGACTGTTCTCATGTTCTGGTTCGATACAGTGATTTGTATTATACAACAAATACAGTAGAACATGCATGGGTATCAACAAGCCAAATTCTAAGATCCTGAAAATTAGCTTATCAGTTGTACGACTTGCAAAAATTTCATAGTTCATGCATCAGTACGGACAGTGATCTCCCTTGCGAATGAACTTCAGTAGAAGCATAAACATGCTCAAGATATCAACCGCTGACCAATAAAATGGCGTCATGTCAATTTGACCCCAAACATCCCTTTCTCCCGCTGTTGGATTGATTGACAGTTCCCCGACTCCTTGAACTGCCATATTTCTAAAACTTAAATCCAGCATAAAGTGTAGATAACTACATTCGAACCTGTGTTTACAGCCACCTTGGCTCCGTATAAAGGCCACCCTTAGAATAAATTTCATTCTTTTAAAATCTGTCAGTGATTACTGTGGAATCATTAATTTTTGTTGGGTTCAATTTTCGTGGTTTTTACTAAAATGGCTATTTCTTGGGGACATAAATTCGTGGATTTTGATTTTTGAAAAGAAATGCCTTATCTCAGCATTTGAATTCGTGGGGATTTGATTTCGTGGATGAGTCGATCCAATAAAATCCACGAAATTAAATCCCCAACGAAAATTAATGATTCCACAGTATTTGAATAAAGGCCACCTTTCAATTAAGGCCATTTTTAGTCTTTTCCATGGACGGCCTTAGTTCACAGGTTTTGACTGTTTTTTTTTAACATAAAGCCTCAAACTAGAAGACACAGGATTTGTAACATCTTCTGGCCCCTGTTTTTTTAAAATTTGATTCAAAGTAAGAATACACTACCTTCTTTCTATATTCAGCAATAGCAGCCATGTTAGGTTTCATCTGCGTGATGCGTTCCTCAAGAACAGTAATCTCATACTGTGTGGATTCTTTATCAATACTTTCTATCTCTTCATCAGTTATGGTTGCTAGTGGCTCTGCCTCTTGTCTTTCTATAGGTGTCAATTCAAGGTGAGATAACTGAAAAAGTGTACATCGTTGGATTTATTATACATGTATATTGTGTTATAATATTCATTAACACAGCTATAAACTGACACATGTTTGTTTGATTTCTTTTTTTTTATTTCAGTGATTTAATGCTGAATTTCAACAGTATTCAGTCATCAGGGATGTCAATAGAGCCAAATCCTGAAAATTATATTCTGCCGATCATTTTGGCCAAACACGAGGCCTTCAATCACATTGTTTCCATATTTAACTCAGTTTGCATGAGAGAAAATCCTTCACAGCAGATTAAATTGACTATAACTTTGCCATTTCATGAGATATTTTCATTAAATAACCTTTATTCTGCTCAGAAAGCATAGCTCTTTCAGGACAGATAAATTCCGGAACTCAGGATATGTATATATATATATATATGTCATCCTGAACAAGATATGTTTCATAAACACCATGCCCCCTCAGGGTGCCCTTTAACTTGAAAATGCACAGGTCCTATAGAGATTGTCATGATGAACCTACATATGAAGTTTGATGAATGTAGGTGCAAGGGTTTTGATTTTATAGGCAAGGTTAAAGTTTGGTACAAACAGACAAACAGAGAGTCCAAAAACAATATGCCCCCAATCTATCGATATCTTGACATATTTTCATTAAATAACCTTTATTCTGCTCAGAAAGCATAGCTCTTTCAGGACAGATAAATCCGGAATTCCGGATATGTATACATACATATATCATTTATGTCATCCTGAAAGTGTATACTGAAAGCTTTACCAACCTCTTTTTTCCAATGTTTAACCTTAGACTGGTTTTCTTTCATTATTGTTTGATATTTCTCTAGTTCACTTCTCACATCAACCACATCTTTCTGTATTTTATTCTCCTCTTCTTCAAGCTGAGCAAGTTGTTTGTTTGTATCATTCAATGCTGTCTCGGCACTTTTCATAGTGTCCTGAAAATAAATTACCTTGTTATCTGCATTCTGACGCACATATTCGGGGTATAACAAGTGAGTCCAGCTTAAAAAAATATTTGTTTGCGGTCCCTAACCATAGAACTTCAACAATTTTTCAGTCATTGTTGTCAAATTTGCATAGAAGGGACGACCTGCCGAGACCTGAAATCGAACTTGAATTGCCGCGTAACAAATCCACTGGACCACGCCCTTCCACTCTTGTTCAAGAGCACACACTTTTTTAAAAATAAAACAGAAAATGAGAGACTGAATTTCTAAAACCATGCTAAAAATTTATCTAAAACCTAAAAGGTTGACACTGTTGGATTTTACTAACTCGATCTCTATTTATTTTGTGTCCACAAGCTGATCTCAAGATTCTACAAAGTTTTATCAACTATTTATTTCTCTTAATCTAAATTCTTTAATTTTATCATAGTTTATCATTTTTCAATTATTTCATTAATTTAACTTCTTCAAAATTTATCATATAAGGTTGTTCAGTCGGCTGATTTATCTAATAGTTCTCCAAGTCGAATATTTACCTGTGATTCTTGATAAGCCTCCATTACTTTAGTGGCTTCTTCTTCTAATTCTGTTAGTTTACCTTCTAATTGTTTTATATTCTCCTTATTTTCTTCAATTTCTTCATAGATACTCGTCAACTTCTCCTCCGCTTTTTTCAAGTTTCTGAAATAAATAAATATTTGTGTTACTGTACAGTAGGATGTACTGGGATTTATCGCAGCAGTAAAATTTGACATTTAAAAAATCCTGAAAATTTGGCGTAATAATCGAAATACTCAACTGTATTTGTTGAAATTTTGGCAGTAGTTAAATGTTCGCTATTTTGGCGGATGAGATAGATTTCAGCGAGAGGAATTGGAACTAACAGCCATGATGGCCAGTGATTACAACTCAGATACCTTAATCACTCCACCAAAGGAGTCCCCCCCCCTCAAAATATTTAATTAATTTTGCCAAATAAACTTTATTAAGTCATTTAAAACTTCACTAATTAAAATAATCAACATCTAACTATAACACATACATTATAAACATAAAACTGACCGAATACCATATGCCTGAAATAATATAACTTTATTTTCAAAAGATTCTACAATATGTTTAACCAAGTCAATAGGAAATTGCCTAAAAAATACAATCAGCACATAGTATGTTATACCTCTCAGAAGTTTTAACACCAACTGTTGCCTTGGTTATTTGTCCCACAGTTTGATCAATCTGTGACTGTATGGCATTTACTCTTGACTGAGCAGCGTTCATCTTAGATCCGCCAATATCCATAATTTGATTATGTAATCTACAATAAAATACATACATTATTCATTGTACTAGACAGTCATTTGTTTTGTTTTAGCAGGATTAATGCCGTATTTATATACACCGGCCAGTTCACCTAACCAGTTTTCCTGGACTGTATTCTAACCAGTACTAACTTACCCTTCCACAAGAAGCCAGCAATGCCTCCACATATTTGGAGGAAAATCAACAGTTTTATCAATTTTTTATTGAAGGGGATCACCTGCTGTGATTGGGTTTCAAACAAAGACTGCTGGATTACATGTCCAGCACACTTTACTAGACAATGGCCCTGGAAAATTAGTAATTTAAACAAACTGGTAACAATTTTATTTACCATCTGAAAATTAGATGCTTTTCAAATAAATAATTATCAAAAAGGTAAAACTTACTCTTGTACTTCTGCTTCCAATTTTCCTGCTACATCAGCAACTTTCTGATAATCTGAAATAAAAACAAATCATTGATAAAGAATATATAAATACTCTGTGGTCTCAAGCCTCCATGCTCAAGTGGTTATGATCTCAAACAAACAATCACTAGCCCCAAATTGTAATGGGTTACATTGCAACAGATGAACAATCATTGTTTGGGGTTATATCTGTGGACAGAATAGGTTAAATGCTCATGGATTTTATTTTAGTTCAAAACAAATGCACTGTGAGCGGTGCCAATGCTTGTCTGTTCACCGATATATTCATAGGTATAAATTTTTATGCCGACCATGTCCAAAATGGCACTTCCCAAAATTGACAAAAATTATGTGCAAAATTGTACAGACCTTGTCTGTATCCTTCAACAGTTTTCTCCAATTGTTTTAATTCTTTCTCGTCTGGTGCTGCAGCTTTTACTTTCTTTTCTTGTTCTACAATTTGTACTTTCAGACTTTCAACTTGTTCTGTCAATGCCTGTAATAAATGTAATAATGCCTATATTTTAAGTTTTTAACCTTTACACTTCATACATCGCGATATGCAACTACACTTAACACTAGTAGTCTACCATTGTCACATTTTAGCAAAATATATAAAGAATCACAAAATTGTCCAGTTTAAAAGTAATTATGGGCTCATCACAGCACTAAAGAATTAAGTTTCATAATTTTTTTTTTCAATTTTTTAAGTGTTACCTTTATTTCGATACCAGCTTTCTGTATACTATGTTGTACGTGAGTGATATCTTTCTTATGTTGTTTAATAAAATCTTCCAGTCTTTCTTTATTGGCTCGACATTGTTGACCTTCCTCTGACAGCTATAAATATACAAAACCATACATGAACATAAAAACATATCTACTTGACTCATATCTTATACACGAATGATATCACTTGTAATTCAAACAAAATATAAAAACTTTGATGAGTTAATTATGGCGAGATGTGTTTTTTAAACACAATGGATTTCATAAAGACTGTGTCACCATGAAATGATTTTGAACCAATATTTTCTCATACTAAAATTTGAAAGTTTTATGGTACATGTATTATATTTTTCATTTGTCCTCATTTTTTTTCAAGGGGATGTGAATTAATGCATTCTTATTTTAGAAATGATTTTTTCCTGACAATTTTGGATACCACCAATTTTTCACGGATAACTAACAATTAGTGAAACTAGAGCTTTGTCACAAAGGTGACTTACTAACACCCCCGCCGCCGCTTTGTCACTAAGAATGCCATAGTACACTATATACACCAAGTTTAAGGGCACATAACTTTGGAATGTGTGGATCACTGGGCATGGAATTTGTGTCTTGCACATCACATCTACCATTCATGGTGATGACATATTTCAAATTTCATTGCAATTGGATAAGGGATGTGGAAGTAGTTTACTCCACGAACTTGTAAAATAGTAAGCAGACAGATCGCCCGACCAACCAAGTGACTCCAATATACCCCCTCTTAAACTTTGTTAGCGGGGTAAGAGGATAAAGAATAAACTTTTTGCTTTATTTTCTTACCTTCTTCAGTTTTGTTTCATTGTTAGCTAAATCCTTAGTATCCACTTCTGAGGCAACTTTAGAGCTCATCTTACCTCTACACACAGTCTTACCTCCCCCAGACATAGTACCTGAAGACATAGAAATATCAGAACTAGTCCTAGATTGTTTGTTTGGGTTTAAAACCCCTTTCCAACAGTCAAAGGCCATCAGTTCACCTAATCATCGCTCATCCTCCAAATGGAACTGCCTACTTTCTGGCATAAAGAGATATGCTTGGAAGCAAGGCTTGAACCACGACCCTAGATAAGTGAGAGGTTACAGTGATTTGAAGTCGGCAACCTTAACCACTCGACCAACAAACATCCCTAATGTAGTACAAATAAAACACTGTTTTCTTGAATAATTAATTCTTATTTCACACCATACTACCTTATATACAGTCAAGGATGTGAATTAATACATAAAAGCATATTTTTCAAAATTTTACCTAAACTAGCACCAAATATTAGCTCATGTAATCTAGAGCCGGCAAATACACATTCCCCGTAAGAATAGCTATAATTGGTTGTTTTGTACTTGCGCACTAACTTGTGATATACATCTTACAATGCTTTCCTTGGGTTTTTTTTTAGCGGCCTTAACATACTACGCTCTAGTATACTAACCAGACGTGTCAATAAGCTGGCCCTGTAATGTGACCACTCGGAATCGTTGAGCTCCATACGCAATTCTTGTAGCTTGATCCAGGTCATTGGCAACTAAGGTATCTCGTAAAGCGAAGTAAAACGCTGGTTTGATTTTGTCGTCTTTCACATTCACCAGATCAAATAGACGATGTACATTCTCTGGACTGGATAATAGAAGAAAATTAGATATATCAGTGAAAAACAAGGTACTAGCAGTAACAGGTGTTTAAAAAAAAATGCTTGCCTGTTCACTGCCTCATTGACATCTACCCTCATAAGTATAAAGTTTCATGTTGCTACCTCTTCTAGTTTCTGAGTTATGAGCTACATTAAAGATTTTGCATGACAGAAAATTTCGAGGGCTCAGCGTAACACTGTCGTAACTTGTTCTTATTACAATATGAGTTACGACACTGTTGTGTTGAACCCTCGAGATATACTGTGGAATCATTAATTTTCGTTGGGTTCAATTTTCGTGGTTTTTACTAAAAAGGCTATTTCGTGGGGACATAAATTCGTGGATTTTGATTTTTGAAAAGAAATGCCTTATCTCCGCATTTGAATTCGTGGGGATTTGATTTCGTGGATGAGTCGAACCACGAAATCCACGAAATTAAATCCCCAACGAAATTAATGATTCTACAGTATATGCCACAGTAATCACAAAAGCTCAACATTTTCTTCTAAAACAGACCAGCTTACAAATACAGACAAACCAGTAAATAAAGGCCATCAATGGGAAAGACATACGGTGGCCTTTATTGACATGTGGTCTTTACTAAGAGGTCAGTTTGTTTGAAATCATCAATGATGGTTTTAAAAAAATGGTCTTTATTTGCAGGGTGGCCATTATGCGGAGTGACTGCTTATACAAATTTGACTGTACATTATGTATTGTGAAACTATTGAAAACATATTTCTAACACTATTCATGATATAGTAATGCAGTAATGTCAGAAACAGCCAAACAGTCTGTGAAATTTAGGTTTGAAATGTGGTTGCCCGAAACAGAAATTTTAGCTGCTTTTGCTTTGATTTATTAATGAAAATTTGGTTGTCCGAATGAAAAATTGGTTGTCCCGGACAACAGGATAACTGCTAATTTCACAGACTGGCAAAAGACAAAAATACTTGAATGTGTTGGATAAATAATATTTACCACATAACACTTAAACATAAAAAGGGGTTTTCTTTATGCGTTGAGAAAGGCGCACTAACCCTAATATGGAGATGAAATAGTGGATTGGAAATTAAACTTCACTATAAAGTAAAGAAAACCCCTGATAAAAATTGTCTTAAAGACATTTGCTACAGACCTAAAATAAGCAAAGAATTCAAATTCAAGGGCAGATAACTCAAAAACGAGATCAGTGACCCCCAATTTTTTTCCGCTTAAAATGTTTCTGTTATCATATGCTACATTCATGCAAAGTTAAAAAAAATTATATTTTCAGTTTTCATTTTTCCTATATGTCTACCGGTATTTGAAAAACGTAGCAAACGTCTATAAGTGAGTTTGCCGAAACATGAGTCCTCCGAATATCATTTCTTACGTTTTAATCTTTCTGGATGCATGCTCCTTCCAACGAGCCATTTTATCAAGTCCAATAAATGTAGCACTACCAACATTGTTCTTCTTTAAATACTCGACACATTTCTGTGCAGTATCCATGCTGTCAACAACGATATTATCCAAAGCACCGCATGCAGTAGATACAGCAACATCAAATTTCTCATCAATACCACCCAAATTACCCTGAAATACACAAGCAATTAAACAAGTGAGTGATTGGTCACTAATCAGAGGGGATGAAAATATTTGTCACGGGGCAGCCAACAGTCAGAAAGTGTCACAGTATAATCCAAAGAAAAAAATATTTGAGACAAGCAATTCATTTTAAGATGAAAGGGCAATGTTCATTTAGAAGAAATGATATTTGATCTCACTGACATATCAACAATTATCTTAATTTAGTTATTACAATTTAACCATAATCATCTTAATTCCTACTTGGGGTTCATTTTAGGAAAAGGGGGAGATGCATGGTGCTGCTAAAAGTGGGAAAATAACACAAAATGATAAATTTTGGGAAATATTCACAGTGCAAATAGAGGTGATACACTTTATTTAGATATATCAGGGGTTTTCTTTATGTTTTGGGGAAGCCCTTAAAATGGGGATGAAATAGCAGGTTGAGGCCTCAATTGAGTTAAATAAATCTCAACTGAAATTTGGGGAATGAAATTTGAAGAAGAAAATTGGAAATTTCTGGAAATTTGCATGAATTAAAAGCAATATTCACAAGAGAAGGTGCCCTTTACAAATTACAGACTACAGCTGTATAGAAAACCCCCTGAATATAGCTTATTTTCCAAGGAGAAGACATTGTGTGACGTTCTCAGCCTCCCCCCCCCCCTCCTGAAATCATTTGTAAACAACAAATATATTATCATAACTAAGCACATACCAATCTGCCATAAACCCCAGGTAAAGTACCGGAAGTTTTCAAATTCATGACGAAATCAACAACTTTACTTGAACTTCTGTTTGCCTCCATAGAACTTCGCGCTTCTTCCACTTTACGACGTAATGAACGTACCTGATGATAAACAGAAACAATTATCATTCAAACCCAAAAAAATTCAACATTTCCAAAATCTTCATGATCTGAGTGTGTGAATTGGAACTTATTTTAAGTGGGTTGATAAACAGATGCATTAAAATAAATTCCACTAAAATAATAACAGTCTAGATAGGCCATCCTTAAAAAAATGATTGTTTGCGGTATCCCTACACAGAAAATTTTCAGTGGCTTAGAGGTATGATTTTTTTCTAAAATTCAATTTTTATACTTGACCCAAAATACATGTCAGAATGCCATTTTTTTTATTGAAAAAAAAATCACTCAAAGATGCTGAAAAAGGTTGGGTAGAGTTTTTTTTTCTTGATGCTTAAAGGCTGATAATGACCTCTGGGGAAAAAACAACAGAAATCATGTATAAACCCGAAAACTTGCACCCTTGCCAGTAAGCGTCAATAAATGTGGACAGCCAGATGTTAGGAACTAGTAGATTAAGCATTTTGTATAATTTCTTACAAAATTCTATTCAACAAGTTTTATTAGAATGACTTACTTCTTCAAGAAGCTCTCCTTCACGTGCGGATGTATTTTGTAAGTCACCTTGAGACTTTTCAAGAGCATTTTTTAAATCAGGAAGTTTGGCTTCCAAATCTGAGACAGCTCTAAAAAAACAGAACAAACAGATATTTAGCAAAAGAAATATACGATTATACAAACACAGAATATCACATCAGGGATGTGATAAAAGTTAACGCTACAGGGCTGAAATATACTGTCAAGGTTTTTTTTTCATGTTGAATTTCTCGTGGTTGTAGTTGGAAGACACCATTACAGAATGCTCAGATGTTATGATCTTGAAAGAATTGTTTTGATTGGAAGTGAAGAAGTTATTAACCAATCAGTGAAACTGTTATATATACTTATGTTAAACATGAATATTTTTGTGCCCCATTGACATTTCAAGCCAATTTAAATTTTCTTAATATGTTTCCATAGGTTACTACAGTAATCGAGGGCTCAGCGCAACACTGTCGTAACTTGTTCTTATTTCAATATGAGTTACGACACTGTTGCGCTGAACCCTCGTTAACTGTTTTTTTTTCAACAATATTTCAGTTATATATACAACAGTTGCTTCAGCTAACCCATTTATTCTGGCTTGTTTCTAGACAGTATTAACTTATCCTTCTAAAAGTAACTGTCAATTTTTCCATATATTGAGGAAAATCAACACGCTCACTAATTGAAGAAGGATAAAAAAAGTATAAATAAGATTAAGTTTTTGAGAAGTAACAATTATACTCACTTCTTTTTCTCTTCAAGATTTTCCTTGGTTTTCTCAAGTTTTCGGGTCATATCATTAAGTTTATTGGTTTCCTGTCTCTGATTACTAAGATACAGATCTAATTCTGACTGTGATACTTCAAGCTGTGAAAATAAATCACAATTAAAGTAAACAAATTAATCTGCATTTTTTCCACTGTATCTTTTAACTATTTTTTAAGGATTTTGTACGGATGGACTGTCCCTGACCGACATGTGCAAAGCCTTCTAGAACTAAGCGCCCAAGACATGAAGCTATGTAAAGAAAAAGTCTATTCTGTGATTCCTTATACTTGACATTTGACCAAAAGTGAAACTTTCCCTATCTGATCTTGTTTTAGCCAAACATACCCCTTTTATTTGAAAGGGGGCACAATAATAATAATAATGACTTTATTTAAAGAGGCAACACAGTTGGGCAAGCCCAGTCTTCCCTGTGAGCCTCTATATAAAAATATTTCTCTATAATGAAGACTGTTTTCTACCCAAAACTGGTCTAATATCAAGGTTTTACTGTAAGTATGCAATTACATAAGGAGGGTAGGGTATTATCAGACTAGATGTATATTGGCCTCCTAGTTTACCTTTGATTTCTTTTCATTCACAGATTTCTGTAAACCCAATAGTTTCTCTTCTTTCTGATCTTTCTCATCCTGTAAATCCTGCAATAAAAACAACAAAAACAACATCACTAAAGCAACAATAACAACATAACTTAAGTTACTACTTCTTCGATACATCTTATTTCTAAATGATAAACTTACTCTGATATACATACTTTTAACTAATGATAAAGCACGGATTTGGCTATTATTCCACTTGCTCAACACTCATGAATTTTGATGCAGGCCAAAGCATTAGTACACTTTTCTACATCCACCATGCAATTGTTAAACTAGTTCCCATTCCATGTTGCAGTGCAAGTCTATGTAAGTTCAGTTTCCATGGGTACTTTCATTTCTACAGAATAATATCTCATATGATAATGTTTGTAGTTCAACTGCTTTGAATTTTTTTCATTATCCCTTAAACTTTGTTTTGATGCCATCAATTCAGTCCACATTTTATCCAATTCTAAAATAACAACACATACCTGTGTTTCTGTTTTCAAACTGTCCATAACTTCCTTCAATTTCACTTCCTCCTTTTGTTTCTCTTTCTCCAGTCGTTCTTGTTTCTTCTGTAAATCATTTATAGATTTCTGAGCTTGTTCCGGAACTTCTTTCAACTCTTCAATCTGTAAATTATAACGTCAGCAGAAATATAAGAAACAACTAGAGCTTTTATCACGGAAGTGACTATATTAGTCGCTTTGACACCAATAATGCCATTGTACATTGCACATGATTCTGGAATGTAAGGATTACTGGGCACGGAAATTGTGTCTTGTACATCTACACTTGTGATGACAAATTTTTATTTTCATTGCAATGCCTTAAGTTGTGAAATAGTATGCAGACGGACGGATCCCATGTAGATGACAAATGTTATCATATATTTCAAGACATGCTATTACCAGTGAGTCAACATAAGACAATTCATTAAGTAGAGTTTTACCTTTTTCTTTTCTTGATCTGTACTTTTCTCAAGCTTTTTACCTTTAACCTTGGCATGTTTTAAATCTTCTCTTAGTTTCACGTCAGCTTTCTCACACTCTGAAAATTTCTCTTTGCCTTCTTCACACTGCTTTGTAAGATCATCATATGCTCTGTGTACGAAATAAAAACAAATATTTATAGGAGTAGTATTAGCAGTATGGTATATTATAATAAACTGGCTGTGATATTCAGTTAGCTCAGTTGGTAGAGCATGCAACTTGCAAGCAGGAGGTCGTGAGTTTCAAGCATCATTTCTTTTCATCACATCATTTTCCTCCTCCTGTAACATTTGCTGCCATGAGTGTGCAACTAGCCTTTGAATCCTAGAGCAACATGGTTGTTTTACCTATAGCGGAAAGACGGCGGGCCCTTAGAAAGTTAGAAAGGAGAAAAATAGGGACAATAACATGACAATGTATATATATCCTACCAACAGATAATGATCAAGACAATAGGTATCAACCTTGATGGTAATGTACATAGAGCTATCCTACAGGTTAAATTAAAGACTTTTTTACCAATTTAAGAGATATTCTAGTTGAGAATATACAAACATGGCCAGAAGCCGATGATTATCAAGTACAGTGTAAACTTACTTAAGAATTTTCTTCTGTTTCTTAGCTTTCTCTTTTCTAGCATTTGATATTTCTTCCATTTTCTGGTTGAATTCTTCCATGCCACTGTTTACTTTATCATATTCTACTTTAGCTTTCTCTTCATTCTTTACACACGATGAACTGAAAAGATGCGCCAAATAGTGATTAGAGATGCTTAATCATTCGATTTTTATAATCGATCATCAAAAATCATCAGGCAAGGGTTTTTCGATCATAAAAAAATATTGTATGTTTTTCTTTTGAAACATGAATTAATGTTTTCTAGTTAATTCTATCCAAGACGGTGTATAACTAGGTTAAGAGTCCAGTGCACATACCAGAAAGAGTGTTTACACATGAGACAGTTAAGATACATATCACTATCACAGATATCAGACATTTTTTTGGAAACACCAAATTTATCTCCTGACCTGGTTCGCCGTATGTTGTAAGTTTTTTTGCCGCTAAAGCAAAATGACTCGACTCTGAGACTTCATTTCGTAGATAAAAATGACTTAACTACTTTCACTTTAAACTTACATGTATTTTTGGTAGAGTTTGTTCTTCAGTTTAACAATGTTATTTTCAAGCGTAAGAAATTCAACAGCTTCATTTTTGGCTTCTTCCAGGTCGTCTTTATCTTTTTCTACAGCTTTTACTCTGTTCATCTGTAAAATACCAGCAACAGTATATGATAACATGACACAATGAGGTCCTTTTATCAGTGTCTATTCTAAGATGCGCGATTCACATTATTTTTTCAAAGATCATGCACATTTTAGGTATTTACAATAACATTTAGAACAGTAAAACATGTAAAATGTATTTTAGCCATTATTAAACTTGTCAAATGTGTAAAACATGGTATTTAATATTGTCCCCCAGTATTTTGAAAATCCCCCCTACGTTTCTAAGTGAGGGTAGAAATCCCCCCTAATTTTGGATTTCTAGAGTAGACACTGATTTATATACAGGGGTGTCAATAGAGCCAAATTAAAAATCCTGAAAATCATACACAGCTGACCATTTTTGCCAAACAAGAGGCCTTCAACCACATTGTTCCCATATTTAACTCAGATTGTTTTTAAGAAAATCCTTCAGAGCAGATTAAATTGATCCTAACTTTGCCATTTCTTGAGATATCTTCATCAAATAACTGTTATCTTGATCAGAAATCATGGCTCTTTCAGAACAGATAAATTCGGCATCCCAGCAAAAAAGAAACACAGAACCGTTAATCATTCGATCAATAATCACCTTTTCGCCACGCAATTCATTCAAAGTTTCGACACGTTTAGCTAGTACTTCAATGGGTTCCTTGAATCTATTACTTCCAATGATATCTTCTAAAAATTCTAACATTCCATCATCATGTTCCGACTGTCCTTTAGGTTTCATCATCGCAATCTGTTCTACTTCACCCTGTGAGGAATACAAATCTATAAATGTACAACATTAATCATAAACAAGTGTGTCATACTGTCTTCAAAAACACCCATCAAATTTGGACGAAATCTGTGAAATTCATAGTGCGGATAAGGTCTATTCATTAATTGTTTGCTAAATCGGGGGTCATTATTCAAGAATAAGGCGAAATTTTGCTGGATATCATACTTGGCTGAGAAATTTTGCCAAGTTTGTTGAATACTGAATTGGAACGGTTCAACTTAAAGAGCTATAGTGGAAGCCGCACATGCCCGATGCAAGTGTTCCCATGAACATCCAGACAAGACAGGTGGATAACTAAGGCATGATTAATTTATCAATCAATAAAAAACATTCAATTGCCATTTCTTTTGCTTCTATTCTATCTTTTGCTTTCTTTTGTATGCTGCTACGAGTATTTGATCAAATAACCAGAAAAATTATCTGTTGTTTTATTGTATTTTTTTTCAAATACTTTTACTTGGCACAATGCACTTACTTGAAGAATTAAGAATCGGTTGTGATCCAAATCAATTCCACTTCGTCTTAATAGAGTTGCTACCTCCTTATATGTAGATCGTTTTCCATTTATACTATATACAGAACTGTTGTCTTTGAACGCTGTTCTAGAAACATTAAATTCTGAGTCAGGGACTACAGTGTAATCATCTTCACCATGCTTGAAAGAAACAAAATAATGAAACATAATGATGTGTTAAAGAGTGAAAAAAAAGCAAGTAGATTCTGTAAAATGTATATTCAATTTTTAGCAACTGTTTTCAAGAAAAATAAAATTCTACTGAAGAGGAATTCCTGATGAATCAAGGGGGAAAATATATGCATTTCAGACAGGGAAGAAGGCCAAATTTTAGCCCTTAATCTGTCCCCAAAACACTGCTTTTTATAAATTTTAATACAACACCGTTCGTGCAACAGTTGTTTGCAATTAGTATTATAATTAATGCACCAACAGATAATTCACATGAACAATGATTTGGTCAAGTGAAATTTAGTTTGGAAAAAATGACTAAAATTTCTCAGTGCCAATGAAGCTTTAAACTGGCAGTTACAATTTTAGGACAATGGACTTAACCACCATCTTTACCTACACACATTTTCTCAACAGGTTTATATGTTACCCCACAATAATCCAATTCAAGGAAAAGTCACACCATATCATGCTATAGAAGACAGAAAAAACCTACCCCAGTGTCAATAATCTTCTGAAAGTACACTGTTACAGTACAACTCCCTATATTTAGATGATTCTCACTGTTATGTATAAGTCCACCTAATTTCTTCAGTCGCACTTTTGATGCCCTGTATCCAAACACAAACAACATGGAATCAATCACATTAGATTTCCCACTTCCATTTGGACCGACAATAGATGTGAAACTCTGAAAGTACAAAAAAAACAACACTCAAAATGATAACATCCCAGTTACACTGACTCTTGAAACTTAGAATACCTGCATGAACGATTAAATAAAAATAGACAACTTTCTCAGTACTTGATAAATTTGAAAGTTGTTAACAAAAGTTTCTGTTGATTAAGAGGGCTTTCCCGATGATTTTTCGAGCCCTGCATCAGGTTCTTTGCTTTTCCTCCAATTACTAGATGAGCAACATACCTTATGAAAAGGTCCAAGAGCTCGGACACCAGCATACGACTTGAAATTTTCATTCATTATCTTTGAAATCATCAATCTAGGACCATTGATATCATAAGTAGCCACTGATTCTGGAGCTGGTGGAACTTCAATCTCTCCATAATCTAAAATGGCAGAAAAGAAAAGAATAATGGAATGTAATCGTAATTTCTTTTGTTAACTATAATGTAAATAAGCACTACTCAAAGTCTGTAAACTCATAACTGAAAGACTACTAGAGACTTTATCATTAGACATAATGCCGGCCTGATCACAAATTGACCAAAACTAAAATTCAGTAAAACGCTGGAGAAAAAAATCAGGCTTACAAAGCATAAATTTCCCCCACGTTTCGCAGCCATTTGTACAGTAATGCAAAGGTTTTTGAAATGAGACATCATAAAATCAAAGGACTGGAGGTATAGTCTGTATGCACTGTGGTTCAATTGGGAGAGTGTGAGTGAGTGTACTGTGCTCGAACTCAATGATATCCAGTACCCGTTACTGCGGAGCAACATTCTGTTTATGTCCACACCTTTCCTGATAAAAAGAACGAACCCAGTCACTGCCTAGCTTCTTCAAAGTATAACCTTGTGCTAACTAAAATCTAAATTATAAAGGTAGTGCTCAGTCTTCACGCTAATCCACCAGCCCACACGCCATAGTCCGGGGCTATTTTCTGAAAATTTTGTTCTCGGGCTTGTGGTTAATTGTTTACTTTCACATAGTTCGTGCTAGCGTTTTAAAATATTTGTTTGAGCACTGAGGTAGGTAAAAAACATTTCTATCCCACCCACCAACTTAGCTTACCTTCAAGACGAAATCCTCGACTCACCACTGACACCTGGGCTTGATCAACAGTTTGTCCATCTTCAGTATCAACGTCTACTTCCATAGGATCTGCTGCTTTCTTTGGACTTGCACGCGCTTTCTTTTTAGGAGGCATTGCTCATTTGTTTACGTTTAAAAATTGAAAAGTGCGCCTAACGTCGATCCGGCGGAAGCGGAAGTCGAAACGACGGTAAACTTACATAATATGCGGTCCTCGATTGCAATCTCTGATAAAATGTCTATAATACGCATTTAAAGTTATCAAATAAAATAATATTTTGTCAATCAATCTCTTATAGTCCCATTTTTTATTATCAACAAACATCATCGTTTTCAATCAAGAATAACTTTTCAGATTTATGGCCGAGTGATTGAGGTCGAAATGTTCTCAGGTCGAATTAACCTGTTGGTCTATTGCGCATGACGGAAGCGGTATCTTTGAAGTTTTGTTTATGTTTGAACATGTCTCTTCAATGAGCGGACGATTTTAGAATTAAAGGGATGACAGAGTCGATGCTGCAAGAATAACAAAATTGAAAAGGTTAGACAAATAGAAAAAATATACGGTATCATGTTTGTCTCTCGCAAACAAACTTACAAAGCCTGGACAATCAAATAAATTTCAAAATAAGTCATCACCATGGATGGAACCTTGATTTTGCCTGAATAGTGTTCATTTTTTTTTAAAACTTAATGCTAGTGGCTCAATTGTTCATCAAAAATAATTATCATATGTGCTCGATTTTTGTTGATACGATACAGTATTTCATTCATTGATTTACAAAATGTAGCTAAGTCCAAGTAGATAACTCAGAGCAGCCTGTTGGATCAAGTCGGATTATATTAAACTCCACCGACTCTTAACTAAGTGTTGCAGATAGTTTATCGCTCTGATTGCCATCCCTATTCCAGAATATCTGACCCCTCTCCTGAAAATCACGCCTAGGCTTTGGCAGGTTATTCCCGAGTTACTAGTTACATGTAGTCCAACTAATTAGACTGCCTTGTGATGGCGAGACATTTTTTCGACTTGGCTCTGTCCGCACAGGTTGAGAGGATGGCCTTTTCGAATTTGTTCACAAAAATCAGCCAACCAGAAAGCCGAATTAGTAGGGCTATATAGTTATATACAGCAACTCCAGAATGTTATAAGGTTTCATTCTTCCCTTGGACTGTATACCATTGGAACCATTTGCCAACCATTGAGACTCATCTCACTACACAGAGCAGCTCAGTGCATACTTAAATCTTCTTTGAAGACTTACTTAAACTTTGTACGATATTTGACATGCAAACATTTCTATGGATTTTGACATTTCTGGGAGTGGGAGATAGATAGATAGCAGACTGTAATTTATATAGCTTGACAAAATAGTATTGTTTCGATTTTGATCTGTTCACATTTGTTGCTAAGTCTCAAAGTCACTGGTTCAGAAAATTACTTTGTGCAAAATGTGCATTATTTGATTAAATAATCCTTAGATAATATCATTTTCCTGTTAAAACATTTAGGAAATTTTGCAATTATCTTTTATTCTGTCGGTTTTAAAATCTCTTGGTCTTATTGATGTACAACACAAACGAATGAGTTCTAACTACTTATCTATTTCATTATAAGTACACAATTATGTGACTGCACAGAGAGAGTCCAGTATCAAGAGTGTTCATAGACCTGTCTATGTACAAACACATGAGTTTAGATACATGTAGATACTTTATTTCAAATTCATTAGGCCGGAGGCCTATGTGAACATATATACAACATATATTGACATACATTACAATAGACGTAATAGAAAGCAACTGGTCAATATTAACAAGAGAACATTGTTGTAGTCGTTAATAACAATATTATAGACAGTATGCATATTTAATGGTACAATGATAGAGAGAGAGAGGGGGGGGGGGGGGGGGTCGAAAGTGATGTACATTTTCTGGTTCTTTGACAAGAGAAAACAATAAAATCTCAGTTATAGTCTGAACATAACATAAAGATGATAGGTAAACAACAATACATACTAAGTATATCATGATACGCATCTGAGAAAAAAGAAAGAGGAAAATATGAGAGAACAAGTTTTTTCGACATAAAAGGTAGACAACTCTGTAGTGACTGAGTTAATGCAACAAAATCATTCACCAAATATACAGCAAATAGAGGACGATGATATAGGCACTATATTTCTTTTTCAAGTACCGCCAAACCCCCAAGTTCTGAAAATATCAACAGGAGCTTATAAATTATATTAAAAATAAAGTCAAAAAAACATAATAAATATTTCAAAATTATATAATGAAACATTACATGTATATTGAAATATTTATTTGATAATAACAATATGCATCTGTGGTATTAAGATAAAATCAGAGGCCGCATGCAGTCTCCTCGTTGGAAGGGTTAGGGCCTCTGACTAGTAAACATTAGCCCCTTTCTGCTGTGAGTTTAAATTTTATCCCTGAACCAGAAAAATATCAGCCTTTAGCTGTGCAGCTAGCTTAAGTTATGGAAGGTCTGTGGTTCTAGACTGCCCAGGTGAACACTTCGGCCAAATTAGGGTCTTCATTCCTTGTTACATCTTGCTAAATGACCCTGACTAAGTACAACATCAAGCCCCAAAGAAAAATGGCAAATGGATCATAAAATCAAACAGTGCAAATTTACTTTACATTATGATTTATAGATTATCTTAAACTTGTTTTATCAGTATACCAATATATACATTAGGTTTAAGTTTTGATGAATGAATAATAATGTCATTAACTTATTAACTGGTTTGTTACTTGATGTTAAATTTCAGCTTAGGCAGTAACTAATTGTCTTATTGCCCTGTGGTAGTAAAATATAATCAGGGTAATTTAAAACATCCCAATTCAGTCCGAAATATTAAAAAATGACACAGAATATGACCACATATGATTGAAATCATATGATATTCAAATACAGGGCTACTGCCACTAGCGCTGGATATCGCCATAATACACTGCAGTTCTATGATTGATATCATTCAATGTGGGTTAAAATTTATGTTTTAATTACAGAATGTTTAAATCATTCTGAATTTTACTGTCATAGGCCTATCATTATTGCTTATCAAAATAGTATTTCATAATATGCCTTAATATGGTAAATAAATGACAAGAATACATTAAAATTTTATTATCCAAATTGGTAGCATACCATAAAATTCCTATTAATGACCCCTGAGGCTTTGAAACATTCACCAAGGCAGGGGGGAGGGGCTTTTTCTCAATAATAAATTAGCGAGAACAGTTTAAATTGAGCTATGCAGTGTTTAATATTCAGGTTTACAGCAATTCAGTAAATGACCTACGTGACCTGAGAATGTGTTCATCTATTAAAGTTTAATGGATACATTTTTGTTGTTGTTAGTTTAAAAGTAGGATTTTGACATTAATTTAGGCTTAACTCTTGTGTTTTGGACTTGGTAAGTAATATGTAGATTTTTTTTTAAATGGGGGGGGCATGTAATAGGAATTTTACGGTACATGTTTTTGTATTGCAGACCTGTTTAATTTTATAATTTGTTATTTATAATTACAGATTTTGTTGTATCATTTCATTTTCTATGTATATTTTTAGCCTTACAAAACGTGTTTTAAACATGTCAATAAATTGAATAATGAGTGTTAATACTTCTGATAATTCCTTAAGATGATTTCATTATAAGCTTAGGATATAAAAACATGGCTTATCCAGTTGATCTGTTGTTGAGAACTATATTATTACCGAAATGCCCTTATAATTGATATTAGGCAAAAAAGATTGTTTGTTTCTGGTTACCCGACCTACGGTACCCTAAATTTTCCTCGCAGACCTAGACTTTTTATTAGTCCAGAGGAATAGTATGTTCACTGTCTCTTTTACCACATGCTTTCAATGATATATTGGTAATATTAGGAAATAAAAAAAAAAAATTTTTTTTCATACCTACATTATTTTTAATGAGATTGTTACCAGAAGCTAGCAATTTGTTTTTTAGCCTTACTGTAGAATTGTTAAATTCTGCGTTAGGCAGAGTTCAATTCTATGCAGGACATAAATCACAGAGTACGTGACTATATTGAACTTAGGTTCTAAGGATGAATTGTTGTGTTTGAGAATTGATTGTGTTACAGCATTTTAATTTGTTTCATGAACCATATTATATGATATAGTTTCATTTTTCATATCATGTAGCAGATTACTGATACTGTGCTGCAATGCTTGGGTAGATTGATTGTCTGTTTACTATATGCCCGAACTACCAATTATAAGGTCATGGGTTTGAATATTGGCCTGCTTGTGATAATTTAGGGATGCTTTTTCAGTGTCCCCATACCACCTACTCAGTCCGTAAAAAAAAGAAAATCACAGGAAATGCTTTAGGCATATATCTGGGCACGATAATGAACTTGTCAAGAGTATAATTCGAAAATAAGAGTAAGGATAAAATGCCCGCATGTCCTGTATCTTCTCTCCCCTCTCAGTGGCAGCTCTGAAATAACAATAGCTGTCAAATGGGTGGTTAACCTACAAATATTAAACTGCAAGGCTATAAAAATAAGTTTGTTTGGAGTGTGCCAACCCAGAATTTTAGCACTGGTTAGGTAGGTAGAGATTTTTTATAATAAATAGGATTTTTGTGAGTACCTGGTCTGAGCTATCCTATTTTTCATTTTCAGCCCAATCCATTCAGAAATTAGGATTGTTACAAAAATGTCTAATTTACAGTAAGCTGTAAATCGTTATGTATTACCGTATATATGTATTGTTGTGATAGAGTTTTACTTTCAGTATTATTGAAGGTTAATGAAGTTGAACGTACATAATGTATATAAAATCTGTGGTTGACTAAAAGAATGTGATTTATGATCTATGACTGTTTATTCAAAAGCGTGCATTTTATTGGATTATAATTGCATGGATTGGTCACAGAAGTACATAAAAATAGTTTTAGAAACCACAATATAAAAATGGAATAAGTGGTCTGGCAGTCAATTAGGAAATAAAAACGAATTTGAGAAAGTGAAAAATATGGAATTTTATTGAATGAAAATTTGAAATTAGTGTGAGTGTAGAAGTTACAAGAAAACCACAGGATCTTTGAATGTTATTTGTCATTTAAGACACTCTTTAACTCTTAATTATGAGATCTTGCAATTTTACCATCACAGGTTGGGTACTTATATGTAACTGTTTCATGTAACAGTCTGTGTGGAAAATCAGAATTAAATATTTTGTTAGAAATATTTTCAATAATATTAAGTATCACTTAGTACGGTATAATTATATCTGAATTAATATACTATATATTGAAATCATAAAAGTTCTAAGTTTGACAAAAAGGATTATATATTACTTTTCTTTTCTTGACAATATTTTTAACAAGATTGGAAAAAAGTACAATTTTCATTTTGATGTCACTAAAGTAATTTGAAATATCATGCACATAAATTTATTAAATCATTTCTTTTTATTTTCAATTTGCAAAGTTTGTTGAAATTAACTGAATACTTTCCATTCATTTAAAAAGGGACACATGTAATGCTTCACCTGTAATGTTGTTCACGGACTTTATTACACTGCATTTAAATAATACCATGAACTGAAGGTTTTCATTTGATGCATTTTTACATAGGTTACAGTGCATAATTTTTATTTGGGTGCATGTTTTTCATAAATAATAAAACTAAAAAGAGCTTTAGCAACTGTATCTTTCTTATTAGGAAGAACACCCAAACATGCATTTTAACCGTCTTATTGCTCTACATGTGCAGTGTGTACTAAGTTATTCTTCAAAACTAAGAAGTTAGAATGCCGGTTTCATATATTTTAGTATGATAATAAAGACAAAAATGTATAACAATTCTTGTCACTGATGGGATAAGAAAGTAGGGCAAGCAATAATTCCAGTTAAGTCCAAAATGTTTCAAATCTGCAGTAAATATTTTGTGTTAAATAAAAAAAAATCTTACCTACCTATACCCACTGAAAATTCTCTGGGTATGGTTACCGCAAACAATCATTTTTTCTTCATGGATGCAAGGCCTTAGTACATTCAAAATTCATATGGAACATATAAAAACGTATAAGCCAATTGTGATGGTCTAGTCTTTAAATCATTTTGTAGAATAGTCAATACGTATGAAACATAAATTAACATATTCATTATTAAATGAATGGAATATTTATGTTGATAGGAATATAGTGAAATATTGAGCAGCACATCTGAGATGTTTTGTCATGTTTTGTCAAACTTTGATATAAATTAGTAATTCATTGATCATGCACACATGGAGTCGATCACTTTTTATAAAACGATTTTAACACTTCTCATTGTATGTTGGGGCGTAGAATAAAAAAATTGGGCCAGAATGTTATATCATCTTATTATGTTAATGTTTGTTGTGAAAACTTTGATAGATAGTGATAAATATAAAATCAAATAGTGAATCTATTAACGGGTTTATTATCAGAAACTTGTAAATTGATGTAAGGAATTTAAGCATATTGAATTTAACCGAGCGAGAATTCTATCAGGACTTTGATGTTTTGTAAATATTCATTGAATACCAGTAGCCCTTGGGTGGAGTTATTGTAATACAGTATACAATAATATTGTGACTGCTTTCTTTCTGACTCGATGGCACTGGAATTTAATGATCTTTACGACAAGGGACGATTGTCTCTGTAAAAACCAGTGAATTAATGGAAATTGGATTATATAATTGTTAATTGCGTGCAATTGATTTCTAGAATATAACAATGATCGAGTGTATGGAATTTGTTGACGGATTCAGTAAAATAAACAGTGCTATATGTGTATATAATAAGAACATAGAAAATTAATTAAGTATGAATTTTTTAAAAGTTGCTGTTTTGGGTCAAATAGTATTAACTTTCTTGGCATTTTTTAATTTGTTGTCAGTCTTGTTTAAAATGACAAGAAATATCATGCATTTGAATCATTTGGAATGTGCAATTAGATATAACTTGAGTCTGTTTTATTTGTGGAAAAAAAAAGTTAAAAAATGATGTACATGCAATAATGTGTAGGGAAATGCTTCTACATTTCATGGAAAACAATTCTATTAAAGCTTACACCTTACCGCAACATTTGCATAATTCATTTCAATGCTTTCCATTTGTTGGTGTTAGTTTTAATGTGATAGTTTAACCTGTAATTAATCAAAATTCAATTAAAAACCTCCACCTCTGATTTTTTTGTATTCAAATGTAAAAGTAATTGGATTTCAAAAAAGGGATCAATTTTTATTTGATTTATGGGTCTTGATGTGCTGTTCATTTAAGATGGGTCTTCTTAAATAGAATTTTGATTTAAGTTTAAAAATTTGCATGTATTCAAATAGAGTGAAATATAGGTGTTTTGTGTTAAAAATAGGAGAATTGACAGTATAATGTAGAACCTGTGGAAACTTGACTATGCGTTTTGAAATGGTTTGTAAAAATTCAGAAAACAGTGATTTATCAACTAAGCATTATAATTACTATTCTAAAGCTTTAAACTTTTGTCTAAAGTTAGTTTTAGCGATGTAATTTGTTAACATATTTCAAAATGTATTAGACCTCTTATTATAAAAAAAATATTAAAGTTATAACAGGAAATTTCAGGTGCAAATGACATTATTCTGATTTAGCATCATGTAGCAGAATGATATATACTGTAAATGCCCTATTTAACACCCTTACTCATATTAATACTTCCCCATTTTTTGGGGGAAAAGACAATAATTATTTATAATTTAATAAAAATCATGAAAAATAAGTGTCATTTTTGCGTTGAACCAATGCATGCTATCTTTGTCATTTAGTATTTACATGGTCATTGCATGGACTAAAATTATGATCAATTTCACTTTAAAACAGTCTCTAATAAATGCCCCCATTCCCCTGGGAGTTAAATAGGGCATTTATGGTAGGTATGTACAGATGGCTGCAATAAAGCAGAATCTATTAAACTCGAATTCCTGTTATATCAGTGGTCCATCTTGTTCTAAATTCAGGTCTCAGTATGAATATTATTAAATTAATTTGGATTATACAACAAAAAACACAAATATACGAACTAGTATTATTATTTCATTTGTCTACGTTTCGGCGCAACCGCCTTTATCAAGACATAACAATAAAATAATAAAATAACGGACGTTACGTCATAATGATTATCATATTAAACGTAACGTAAAAAGGCGGGAATGCGTGCAGTGCAATAACAAAATGTAATTAGTATTACGCTTTCAGATTTAAGAAATACAAATATATCCTATAGTAATATATGATATAAAAATTATTTTTTTTTATGAATATTATTGAAATATAAGAAAGACTCATGCCTTATCTTACCGTATTATTTCTAATTTCCTGTGTGTACTCAAAACATACAAATATAAGCCGAATGATACTTGTAGATAATAGATTTTAAAAGAAAAAGACCTGACGGTGCTTGCTCAGCACAGTTGACCTATTTTTGTCTTAGTCAAGTTAGTGTCGGGAGATTTAAAACCCCTTCGAAAAAATTTCATGAGATCATGAATTTTTCTTGAACTATTTTTGCTTCATGAATAGTTCTTTAATCGTATGAATAAATATTTAACAGATGAATTATTATAACTGACTTAATTATAATGAGTAAAAGTTTGTTTTATTCAGCCTTTGGAAGTTACCGCCTTCTAATGGAATTCATGAAATCATGAACATTTCTTGAACTAATCTTGAATACTTAATGAATAGTTCATGGATGGAGTTTGTATAACTATTTGACACTTAAGTGTCACTGCTGTGCAAACTCAAAGTAAATCTTGGACATATTCACAATAGAATATATTGTTTCACTCTGTTCTGTTCAGTTGGTGATTTCCTGTGACTTATTGGGAAAAAATTGATACAAGTGTCAGATACTAGTATAAAAGTAAACATTACATGGAGTCACATTGATTGAAGATACTGTAACTGAATTAAAAATGGATGTGAGCGAATATTTTGAGTTGAGTTTCGATCATCGTGATGAATATCTCACTTTATGCTCCAGTTTTAATCCGCAAGACATGAGAAAAAGAACATACCCTATAGCTGGATTTATAGTTCCATGCAAATGCTGTGAGATTAGAAAAAGGGATAAATGTAAGTAGTGTGTTTATAGTAAGTAAACTGTGCAAATATATTCTTGTGTTACTGAAGATTGGTGTAGGTCACATGGTCTGTAGGGCACCGTTAATTGTGTGGGTGGTGGTTATTTATATCATTTGACATTGTGGATAATGGCGGATCACTTGTGATGTTGGTGGCTGTGCTTCATCCCCACTGGTGCAGTGGCCTGCATTGGTCTTTACAAGGTAAAGAGATAATTTGATAACTTGTCTACCTTCACAATGAAGAGTACCATCAGGGGTGATTATTCAAGAACATTTGTCTACCTTTACACTGAAGAGTTCCATCAGGGGAGATGATTTAATTACATTTCTACCTTTACATTTAAGAGTACTATCGGGGGAGATAATTTAAAATGACGAGTGGAGAGTATGATCGTAGAATGGGAAAATCAATTCATGTATTCCATTTCAATAGTCTAAAACATGATGATTATGAATAGCTGTCGAATGGCATATGATATTGACAGCATAAAGACAATGGTTTACCATGTATGTTGGCTGGTTAGATTTAAATGTATGAAAAAAGATCCTAAAATGAAATTATGGTTTGATTTGTTGTTTGAATAATCATAGTACAAGATGTAGCATTTTGTGTAGATATAGAATTGTACATCAATTAATGTTTGGACAGGTTTATGATATAGAATTGTACATAATGTCTGGACAGGGATATGATATAGAATTGTACATCAATTAATGTTTGGACAGGTTTATGATATAGAATTGTACATAATGTCTGGACAGGGATATGATATAGAATTGTACATAATGTCTGGACAAGGGTATTTTATAGAATTGTACATCAATTAATGTTTGGACAGGTTTATGATATAGAATTGTACATAATGTCTGGACAGGGATATGATATAGAATTGTACATAATGTCTGGACAGGGATATGATATAGAATTGTACATAATGTCTGGACAGGGATATGATATAGAATTGTACATAATGTCTGGACAGGGATATGATATAGAATTGTACATAATGTCTGGACAAGGGTATGATATAGAATTGTACATAATGTCTGGACAGGTTTATGATATAGAATTGTACATAATGTCTGGACAGGGGTATGATATAGAATTGTACATAATGTCTGGACAAGGGTATGATATAGAATTGTACATAATGTCTGGACAGGGATATGATATAGAATTGTACATAATGTCTGGACAAGGATATGATATAGAATTGTACATAATGTCTGGACAGGGATATGATATAGAATTGTACATAATGTCTGGACAGGGATATGATATAGAATTGTACATAATGTCTGGACAAGGGTATGATATAGAATTGTACATAATGTCTGGACAGGGATATGATATAGAATTGTACATAATGTCTGGACAGGGATATGATATAGAATTGTACATAATGTCTGGACAGGGATATGATATAGAATTGTACATAATGTCTGGACAGGGATATGATATAGAATTGTACATAATGTCTGGACAGGGATATGATATAGAATTGTACATAATGTCTGGACAGGGATATGATATAGAAATGTACATAATGCCTAGACAAGGATATGATATAGAATTGTACATGTTATTTGGACTGTGAGGGATATTTTAGAAGAGTTTGGGTTTTGTTCTTTGTTTGTATGGTCACCATAAAGGTAATGTTTTGTCAGGTACTCTGCAATGAAACTTTTTTGGGTAAACTTAATAACAGCTTGAATAAGATTTTCCAATATGAATCATGAATTTGGTAATACTGAAAAACTTATTTACACAGCAGTGACTGGTCTATTATTAGAACATATTACTAAACTTATTAGTACAGAGATTAAAGGATTTATTGTTTGTGTCATTGAATTAATACCTTCGTATCCTGTTAATATATACTTAAGATTTGTCATTCATGAATGTGCAGCTAAACAATGTTTACTCATTGTATTATAGTTCTTCACTACTGTAGATGTAATTTTTGCTTATCACTGTACCTCATAATTTGGCCAGTCACTCATTCATGCGAGATTCTACTAGTTTGTCGAAAGGAAAGCTCGAGCAAAGCATGTCATATAGGCCAATGGATGCGGTAGTACTAGTTTCAACCATGGTCTTAGTGCTGTGGTCAATGAATTAAGTGGCTTCAGCCAATGAATTCAGTGGTGTCAACCATGGTCTTTGTGCGTCAGCCAATGAATTCAATGGTTTCTACCGTGGCCTTAGTGCATCAGCCAATGAATTCAGTGGTGTCAACCATGGCCTTTGTGCGTCAGCCAATGAATTCAGTGGTGTCAACCATGGCCTTAGTGCATCAGCCAATGAATTCAATGGTTTCAACCATGGTCTAGTAAAGCTAAAAGTAATTTTATAACATCTACTGCATTGTATTTATTGGTTGCAAACAAAATGGACAAAGATTAAACCACTGTAAGTCATGGACAAACCATTTTGGTTACATGGGTTAAATCATCACAAACATTATCAGTTGATTTATTGGTCTTGGAGAATGTGCAGTCAAACCTGTGTTGGCGGCTACCTTCAAATCAAGGCCACCCTGGGAATCAAGGTCACTCTTAAAAACTTGATTTGATATTTAGAACAAATGACCTCCGAATAAAGCCCTTATTATGTATTTACCAAGGGTGGCCTTTGTTTGCATATTTGACTAATTCCAATATAGTTTAAGCTAAGTCAATCATGTTTGAAAAATACATTGTTACCTGACACTAAATATCCTCTAATTTTTTCTCTTTCTGATTGAGATATTTTTATCAGAAATATAGTACGGTCTAGTATAATTGTATTCTTTTGTGCATAATGATAACTTAGGCCATCCGTAAAAAAATGTTTATTTGCGGTTACCCTTCCCAGAGAATTTCTAGTGATAGGTAGGAAATTTTTTTTAAATTTTTTTTTTTAATTTGAACCCAAAATACATGTTAGAATGCTATTTTCTTTAAAGAATTTTTTTTACCAGTGACCAAAAAAAAATTTGTTGGAGACATTGATGCATAGGTTACAGGGTTCTCAATAACAACCGGCTGCCGGCTGATTTAGCCTCTTAGAAATGAGTTTTGGCCGGTTAGAAATCTCAAAGGTTAAACAATAGTATTGGTAAAATGCCTGGACCACCCCTAGCTGGCCTGTTAGTCTAGCTTTTGGGCCTGTTGGCCTCAAACTTATTGAGATTGCTGAGGTTACCGCAAACAAAATAGTTTTTAAGGATGGCCTTATAATGCATTTCTGAGACAAGAATTTATTATTTTGTGTTTTGATTGAATCATATAAAAAAGTTTTTTTCTGAAATTGAGATTGCTTTTGTTAAATGGATCATGTTTAAACTGATTAATCTCTTGATTTAATGATACATGACATATGATATAGAAATTTAAGCCCACATGGTACTTATAGTTTTTGCGATTTAGCCTTATTCAATTTTTTTATTTGAAATGTCATCTCCTAAATAGCTGCTCATTTTGCAAGAGTATAATGTAAGTAGTTGACACAAAAGACTATTGGATTGGAATTCTATAAAAATTTTGACATTTTACTTTTTTATTACCATATTTTTGTAAAATATCAAACCATCAAAAATATTTTTTTCACATAATTTACATTGCTCATGTATTGCTTTTTTCTCATAATTTTAAATTATTTTTATTGCATTTTAACTTTCCTACTGATGAAACTAGGAATAATATCATTCTAGTGTGTATTCATGTTAATTGCTTACAATCATATTTCACGAAGTTTTTGTACTTTGGCACCTGTCCCAAAGCCCGTCTTTTGATGTCATCAGTACACGATGGCATGATAATTGTCGTAATTGATTTAATTTTGTTTAATAAAGCTTGTAGCGACTAATTAACTCCCTCTTGTAATGGGCATAAGATAAAAAAAGTTATTGTATAAAACACAATGCTTACATGAAACAACATGCTATACAATGTATTGTTGTCTAAGACAATGGCAGTATTTGTAACCACTCGACCAAATATGGTTGTACTTTGTCTTACTATGTTTAGTATAATATTCAGAAGACAACACGTACCCCCCCCCCCCCCCCTCCTGTTAACTGTATACGTAAAACTGTGGAAATATTTTGTTTATTTTAAGAATTTTCAAGAGGTTTTTAAGACTTTGAATGTAGATTGTATGGTGTTAAAGATTTATTGTTTATAATAATAATGAATTTGTCAATATTTTCATTGTACCATCTTTTATTTATTATATAGGATATTGACTTTGGAGGTTTAAATTATTGAAAAATCGTTTTTACGACTTATAGTAGAATTGACCTACAACTGGAATTTATCTTTGTAACTATTTAATGTGCATAAATGACTTTTTGAACAAATTTTTCGTCAATATTGGATGTAACTTCTGTGTTGAGATTTGAAAGCTGTACCTACTTTTTGGATGAATTTTTGGGGTTGAAATTGCAAATTTAATGCTTCCTATCTTATACTTTTTTGACTTCTGCAATATAAATTAGGAAAAATCTGAACAATAATAAGTACATAAGTATATTATTTTAACAGGGATCAATAATATTATTGGTCTCAAGTGCCTATTTTTATATTCAATGCAAAAAGGTTCTAACATAGATAGGAAAATTTGCAAATATTGAATTATAGCATGTGTGCAATTTGATAAATTTTATAATTTACAAAATGATTTAGATAGATTTTTTATGCATTAAATCAATCATATAATATCTGTGTACTGACTATAGGCGGAGATTTCAAATCCGACTTTAAATGTATTTTTATTGAATAAAAAATGAAAAGAATTTTTAGACATGATGAATGGTAGATAGAAAATTCAACTTCTACTTTAATTCAATTGATTTCTGTTTCAGTATTATATGATCTTCGTGTAACTTGAATCATTTTACTTAACAAGTTCTTTCGTAATCTATAGTTACACAATTTAAGTGATTTTCATCTTAATGTTGATCTATTGAAACTCTTTAATATGGAGTACAATTAAATATCAATTATAAGGGTTAATATTGAATATAATAATACAGACAGGTGCATCAAGAAAAGACCAAATTTAAAATGGATTATTATATGTAGTGCCACTGTTGGGTTATACGACTTGTCGTTGAAATGATGGACGTCTATTTAGACTGGTTTGTTGTATGAATATGATACAGACTGGTTCTATATTAGCTACTTTAGTGTTGTCAAAGTAACTGATTTAGATTTGCGGAGGTATTTGTATAAAATTCCTGACAATTTTTGATTGACCTATTGTGCATATTATAAGAATAAAACAGCAAGGATGTATCTGGTGATGAAAAGTAAGTAGTTTGGTGTGCTTTATTATATTGACCATCCACTGTCAAACAGTTATTCATACTTCATGAACTTTTTATGAAATATGCAAGAATATATTCAAGAAAAATTCATGATTTCATGAATTCCTTTCCAAGGGGTTGTTACAGCTTATATCTACTTGTTTGGGTGTGTATTGTTACCCCCAAAATGTATATGAAGCCAGTGTTAAATTAGCTTTAAATACTTTATGTTTAACAGCCCATTCAACAGGAGAATCAGGCATTTAATATATCCCTACTCTTATTTTGAATAGTCTTAGTGGTTCTTTATTGTGCACTGCGATTTCTAAACAAAGCACAGTACTGGGCTTGGTTGCGGTCATGGGGACACTGAAAAAGCGTCCCTGAAATAATTGAAGCTGGAGGCGAGATTCGAACCTCAACCGTTCAATTGGTGGTCCAGCATGTTACTACTAGTGAATCAGCCCACCTCTGTTTAAATGATATTTTTTTTGAGACTGAATGATGCATGAATTATAAGAACATGGACAAGCTGTCACTGATATGCCTGCTTGCTCAGTCAAAGGGTAATCATGTGATTATGCTCAGCTCAAGGGGATGGGGTTATGACTTCCCATCAGGATTTGTTTGTGTTTAGCTCGGCTGTTTTTAAAGAAAAAGTCAAGCTATTGTGATCAATGCGTCGTCAGCATCTGTGTCATTTTCATCTGTGCAAAAAACTTTAATGTAGCTCATAACTCAGAAATTATAAGTCTACAGTCTGAGAGGTAGCAACATGAAACTTCATTGGTTGGTAGATCTCACTGAGGCGGTGAACAGACAAGTGTTGGCACCATTTGTGGCGCTCTTGTTTAGGAGGTATTGCCTGCTTTTGTCAGATAAAATTATTGGTCAAGTTTTAGCAGCATAAACCAATCATTTAGAAAATATTTCTATCAACATTAAGAATCGGTTTCATGCAATATATGCAAGCCTAAAACTCACCTTAAGTTCTGAAACTTTAATTCTTTAAGTTTGAACATAATTATTAAGTCTTTTCTGTTAGATATACATGTTTATTGATAAATATTGTGGAAACATGATTTATTTTTTCAAATGTATGGATTGAATGCTTTTTTGGGTTGAATATTTATAAAAAAATGTATATTTTTGGTGTTAATTTCAGATCTTAATTATCCATTTGTAAGGTTCATATTGTAGTCCTCTATTCTATAAAACTAGACATTATCTACTCCACTGAATTATCATGAGATATTGGGAGTTCAATCTACCGGTATATTGAGCATACTAGTATACATGTATTGAACAATATGTTTTGAATATATTGTCATATGGAACATTATATACCTCTTGTCATTGTGTCATGAAATCTGATGGTGGTGTATTTGCTATACTGAGTATATCATTAAGTTTATGCTATTATAGTTCATTCTGATATAAAATTTTGAAGTGTGAAATGACAATTGAAAAGCTTTTTTCTAGTTTAAATATGTTTTTAGCCAAATTAAATGAAATTTTGTATGCACTTTCTTTGGTCCACTAAAAGTTCATTTGGTCCAGTAAAGTTTGCATTTTCTCTGGACCGAATGTCCAGTGCTTAAAAAAGTTTTTTGTGAAGACTGGTGAAGGAAATCCCATGTTGATAGCAAATTCTGATGACAAGACCTTCCCTTTCAACAAACTCACTTTGTAATACACTGACAATCTAGCATGAGCCAAGGAGAATCCTAGATGTATATCCTTCCATATTAACACTCTTACACATTCACTTCTCTTGTCTAGAAAACATTTAAATCCTCTGCAGGTAATTATACAATTAGACAAAAATGGCAGATTTCCTCCATTTGTGAAGAAGTTGTCGGTTCCTTGTGGAAGAGTGAGTTAGTACTGGTTAGGATGCTGTCCAGGAAAACTGGTTTGGTGAATAACTGAAATATCATTGAAAAACAGTGTTAAATCCACTAAAAAAAAAGGTCTTAAATGTTTATTTATAAATTGCCTCCATGAGAATTTTTCGACTTTTGTGCAAAATTTATTTGTACAATTTTATGTATACTTTATAATCAGTTTTATGAATTTATAAAGACATAAATTATTGATTGGTAATATTACCCTCAGGAACAGATGATAGGGGCTGATATTTAAAAATGTATAATTTTATTGAAATGTTAATCATCAATAATGGAATGCCCATACAGACTCCATAGACCATGTAAACATATTGTTTTATAGACGATTGCGTCAAGTTTCTGATATCATAGGCTTGAAGAGGCTCCTTGATTTGAAAAAAAATCAGAATATGGTTTGGAGGTAATTTCGGGCAAGTTAATACTACACTATAACACCTTGGCTGTCAATGTGATCTACGATGGTTTTGCGTTGAACTCTGATCGGTGACAATATAATATGAATAATTTTGATATCGAGCGCATGTATAATTATTTATTGTGAGATTAAGTGTAGGTAAAATAATAGCAGTCGTTATCTTTATGTATTTTGTGTACGTTGATTTGTTTCATTTAGTGAACACTTTGTTTTTTTTCTTCAAGTACCCGATCTTTTGTGTAGTTAATGCTCCTTTGGGTTGAATTTCTGATGAGTTACTCAGTCTAAGATTTGGAATTTATTGGATTGTCAGCTTGAAACTATGAAATTAAAGAATTTAAAATGGATTTTAAACACATTAGTGAAAGATTATCCGTGATTTGTAAAATGAAGTGTTGTTACTGGAGTAAACTGACTATTTTGTGTTTCTTGAAATTATTTTTTGGGGCTTGATATAATTAATTACTATCAATAATATTAACTGATTTATAGTAAATTATACTTAATATTGGTGCTAATTTCAAACTTGAGGAGTTGACTTATTGATAGGAAAATATTTTGTTATATATAAAAAAATTAACAAAAATGTTTAAAATATTTTTCGAGATGAAGGCTGATTCAGAATAAATCTAGTGCATGAGTTAGTGGGGTTTTTTTTAAGGAAATTAAGGGAAGATGTACAAAAAGTACACAAAAGGGGCAAATTTGGGGAATATTATTTACAATGCAGAAAGAGAAAATATACATGGGGGAGGGCAAATTATAGCTTATTTTCCAATGGAAGACACTTACTAGACTGTCTGTGTCGCTTTCTTAGTAAAAAAAATGTTTTGTAATTAATTGAAATAATTTAATATTTAGTAAATTCATCGTGACTTAGTCAAATAACATGATATGAGATTAATCATGTTTTTAACAGTTTATTCATTATGTTTAATTAGGTGACGCAGTGTTAATATTTCTATTTATATAAATTTTTGGCAATAACTTTTGAAATATAACACAAATGGTATGATATCGCCATTATTGTATTCAGTTTGACAATAACTGTCAGTAATTTTTTTTTGATACATTTTATTTGATAATTGTCTTTAATTTCTAAAAACAGACTTAAACAAAAAACTGGAACTAAAAGAGTGCAGTTTGCCATAAATTTGAAGAAAATCATATCATATTATGATTATATTCAGAGTTGACAGATTTGAATTCATGAAATCTAGTGGATTATTTTGTATGTGTAGAGGGGGCAATATTCCGGATATATCCAGGATTATCTGTCCTGGAAGAGCCAAGATTTCTGAACAAAATAAAAGTTATTTGATGAAAATATCTCAAGAAATGGCAAAGTTATGTTCAATTTAATCTGCTCTTAAGGATTTAAATAAGGAAACAATGTGGTTGATTGAGAAATATATAGTAATGTTCAAGTCTAAAAGATGAAAAATCAAATCACTTGAGTGAGAATGACCATCAATGATTCATAACTTACTTCAAATATGTTTGGATATAATTCTTAAACTACTCTTCTGACTCTTTACATATTCACTGATCGGATAATCATGTCTTGGGGTCGGCCGAGATTCAATTCGGGTCGAGGCAATGGTTTATTTGAGCACAGACTGAGATTAAATCGTAGCTTGAGTTTGTTAGAATCCAAACTGAACTCGGTGCACCGTCGTGAGAAGAGGTTACAGCTTGTATGTCGTCCAGAGTTTGAAGGAATAATCCTCATATGTGGTACTGTTTATTGATTTAGGCCATTCTTAAAAATATTTTGTTTGCAGTAGCTTTACCTACTCACCAAAAAAGGCCCATACTCTATAAACTTTTTTGGGGTCTCTTGTGTAAAAAAATTTAATAAAAATAGCATTCTAGCTGACGTGTATTTTGGCTTTACTAATAAAAAAAAATAATTAAAAAAAAGATTTCCTACCAACATACCCACTAAAAATTCTCAACATTTTTTCAGGATGGCCTTCCATGTCTCACTAAATGATATATATTGACAATTTCAGATAAGCTCAAAAACGATTTTATTGTTTTCAACTTTTAAGATTTGTCTTTGAAAGTGTTTATAAATGGTCTTTATTCGTTGTAAACTTGTTAAAATATGATAGATACATGTTTTCACATTTTGAGGGTTCAACGCAACACTGTCGTAACTTGTTTTTATTTCAATATGAGTTACGACACTGTTGCGTTGAACCCTCGATTTGTACTATTTCAAGTGGTATTTATCACACTTTGAGTATGCCTCGACTTGTGACAGTCTATGGAAAACCATGATCAATTTTGTTTTATGACATAATAAGATGCATTTTATATAAAAAAAACATTGGACAAGTTTATCATGATACATTGGTCAGGTTAAGCTGTTAAGTTGGATCATCCAAGGATTCTAGAATTTATGATCAAATGCTTGGTTTTAAAGGAATTTTTTGATGGTTTATGTACTTGGAGAGATTTAATGATCAATCAGGTATTATAAGGACATTGATAGGTTGTCAATTATTCAATAATATATCCTTATAATGACTGATTTGTTTCATAATGATAAACTAAATGCCGATATATCAGACTTTAGTAACCTATACTCACACGAAAAAGAAAGTGTGCACGATTGATTAGTGGGAACTTTTATACTTATAGAACCAATATATATTTGCATGATTATACTAAGCCTGCAGTCAATTCGAAGGCCGACTAGTACATGCTTAAATATCGGTTAACTGCATGCAATGCAGAGGCGGATCCAGGATTTCAGGTAGGGGGCAGTGTGGGTTACTAAGGTATATTTCAATTCTATTCGTGGTTAGGGAATTTTTGGGGGGGGGGGGTGCGCACCAGATGCGCCCCCCCCCCCTGAATCTGCCTCTGCAATGTGTGTAGGGTTACTTGTTCTAGTATTGTCTTCACTCATGATGATAGATTCGTAGTTGTAAAAAACTTTATAACCAAAAAGTTATGCCAGATATAAATGTTCAAACTTAGACTAAGCTTTTTTTTTGTTGGTATAGATCAGATAAATGCCTCATTGTACCGGTATCTAGGTTTTGAACAAGGAGTGTGTTTATTTTCTATCCTGTTCAGTAGACTCATCTCTTTGTTCAGACCCTTGTGATATTTACTTTCTAATTTATGCTTGCAGGCAACTATCGAAAAACTTTTGTTCATTGTATGACAGCATGCATGCTAATGTATTTATATATCTTAAATTGCATTTTTTCTTAATAACCTTTTTGCTTAGCTTTTTCATTTACTTTACTCAAAACACACATTTCATGAACTAAACAGAAAGGACCTACTGGTTCTAAGACCCAGGGTGACAATATTCCGGATTACCTGTCCTGAAAGAGCTATGATTTCTGAGCAAAATATCTCAAGAAGTGGCAAAGTTATGGTCAATTTAATCTGCTCTGAAGTGTTTTCTTTGATACAAACAGAGTTAAATATGGAAACAATGTGGTTGAAAGCCTCTTGTTTGGCAAAAATGGTTGGCCACATATGATTTTCAGGATTTTTTATTTGGCTCTATTGACACCCCTGATTAGTGTAACTGGTATGATGAACATTGCCAGCTTGGTCATATTGTATGAGAAGGCTTCTCTGAAATAAAAGGTTACTTACTGCCAACAAAGCCTTGGTTAATCTGTCATCTGTAGTATTGGACATCTATTTGTTTGTATGACCACCTACTAGGTTTGTTTTGAACATTTCTAATCTTTGATTCTGAAAACTGACCAGTTCAGACCTTTGTATTTATTGGATATTGTGGATTAAATGTTAATCTATTTGATGATTTGGTGATTGGTTCGTGTTAATCCATGACTCATTCCGCAGATTATGTGGTTTATATTTGGATCAGAGCCTACAATAACAATCTTGAAGGATTTTATTATGACTGTATATATACACACTGTATGAAGTATAAATACAGTAAAATTCCTTTTACGGTACACCGTCAGTCGAGTGAACCAGTTAGTGGTCATACAGATATATTGTAAGACCCTCAGATTTATACCTTTGACAGATAATGATGAATATCATTTTCTATGACATATCATAAAAGGGCAAACTGACTTTCTGTAATCTAGCATTGCAATTCAGGGTTTTTTCTCGGTATTTTGGGAATATGACCCATACCCTTGGGATTGGGAATTTTTGCGGTGTTTTAATCAAAATTGGGAAAAAATGTATAACTGCAATTTCTGCAATGTTCAACTTATTCTTCTTATTCTCCCATAAAACAGTAGCAGAATAAGGTATTTACTACCAATAGTGATGTTAATGAACTTAAAAATTTAATAAATTATTTTTGATTGGGAATTTTTGTCTGTGAATTGGGAAAAAAAGATACTAATATGACCGAATTTCGGCTATAAAATCGCCCCAAAAAAATCCCTGCAATTAAGTTTTATTCTACAGTCAAAGCTGTGTTAGTAGCCACCCTGTGAATAAAGGTCATTCTTTGAAAACCATCATTGACTGTTTAGAACAAAAAAAACTCTGAATAAAGGCCATCTGTCAATAAAGGCCACATCATGCCATTCCAAAGAACGGCCTTTGTTTAGATGTTTGACTGTATTTTGTTTTAAATTTCAAGAGTCGTGGATTTGTAACATACCCTGTCAGGTGTACACAAGTACTCATTGAACACCATGGTGGTTTAAGTTGCCCCTAGTTTTCTTCAATAACTTTAAGATACACACAAAAAAAAAAAAACGCAAAAAAATAATGTTGTAATGCGCTGCTGGACACGCTTCTAATGATGAGTTACCCTTATGACAAATCTATGCATTGTGACCCATATAATAACTCATAGTCTTGCCAGTGGATTTCACTTGCCAACTAAATGTTTGTTTTGATTTATTTTATACTCTGCACTGGTTTGTTGGACACATAGACATTATATTCCAAATTTGGTGATTTCTCCATGTTTTTTGTGTGACTTTTGTTGTATTTAATGGCACAAGTAAGCATAATGCTTACTTGTGTTGAAGCCATAATAATATTATGTTCTTCATGTAGCAGCAGCCTGTGGCTGTCGTCATGTACTTAGGGCACTGGGCTTTAAACCCAGCGATTCAGGTTCGAATCTCAGTCGAGACAGGTCATACCCTTCTATGTAAATTTGACAAAAATCAATGATTTTTCACCTTGTATAACAGATGCCTATTATAAGCCTCTTCCCAATTGAAAATTTCTTTAAAATCATGCAGTTTTCCCCAAAATCCAAACTTACACCAGCTATTTTATTTCCCAAATCTGCAATTTTAGCAAGAATAATTCTTCCCAATAAAGAGAGAAAAAAACACTGCAGAAATGTAGATTTTCCTCCACATGTGCAGAAATTGCCACCTACTTGTGGAAGGGTAATTTAGTAGTGTAATAGTACTGGTTAGAATTCCTATCATGGAAAACTGGTAAGGTTTTGGGTCATAGTATAGAAATGAAATATCGTTGAGAGATGGCTTAAACTCACAGTAACCAAATCATGTAACAACCCTATGATAATGATTAATATGTATGTAAGATATAGCAGATAATGATTAATATGTATGTAAGATATAGCAGATAATGATTAATATGTATGTAAGATATAGCAGATAATGATTAATATGTATGTAAGATATAGCAGATAATGATTAATATGTATGTAAGATATAGCAGATAATGATTAATATGTATGTAAGATATAGCAGATAATGATTAATATGTATGTAAGATATATCACACTATTTTTCTGTACATTTCAGTGGATAAAGACAAGATGAAGATAAGGCGGGGTCGGTTGAGGCTCAGCCCCAATGAGGAGGCGGCAATATTGAAGGAGGAGACTGAGAAGAGACGTAAGCTCCGCCTCCAACAAGTTAGAGACCAATGCAAAGAAAATGCGGCAAAGATCAGGAATGCTGTGAAACAAGAGAAACACAAACAGCTGATGAAACTGGCCACAGATATCAAGGTACCATTTTAGGAATTAATTCGATTTGTTGTAAAGACATAAGAAAAAAACCCATCAATTTCAATGAAAACTCACAGTTAAAAGATGTACTAGTACAGTATCAATCTAATTTGCGAAAGAAAAGTATAGGTCTTACATCATGCAATATCAAAAGAAATTCATAATTTTCTATTTTCAACAAGGGCAACAACTCTTACAAAAAAATTCAATGTGGCGTAAAATAAATTATAGCATCCCAGGTATCTCTCAAAGAGACAGTGACAATTTCAGTCCCATTGTAATGCTAATTTTATGACCTAAGATAACCTATAGAATTGTAAGAGTTGGGCCATCCTTAAGAAATGTTTGTTTGCAGTATGGGTAGGTAATTTTATTTTGGTTGATATTATTATACGCTTGTACTGAAGTCTCTTTATGTGAGAAAGTATGCAGTTGCTTACGGAGGATGGGAGTCTAATACTGGTTCTTCCCAGTAATGATGGTTAGGTGATCTGTCCGTCTCATATGACTCTGACTGTAGAAAAGGGGCATAAAATTCTAACCTACAAACTTGTACTGAAAACAAAAAGCTGGGAAAAAGAACACAAACAATTTTTGTCAAAATTGCTGAAAATATTCGAAACCATGAGTCATTAGTGAAAAATCCCACGGTTGATGTATGTAGCGGAGTGGAGTCAGCAACCGTGGGTATCTGACGATGGTGTTATCATTTTGCCACTTCATTTTTAGATGTTAAATTACAGTCTCCATCCAATTGATTTAGAATTATTGGACTGAAAAACCAATATAGTTTGCATGTTAACATGAAATTATTGAATAAGGAAAACAGCATTGATTGAAGATTTTTGTTCAAAGATACGATCATACAAGCTATAAGGCCATCCTTAAAAAATATTTGTTTGCAGTAACCATACCCTGCGAATTTTCAATGGGTATAGGTATGTTGGTAGGAAATAATTTTATTTTAATTTACATTTAACCAAAAATACATGTCAGAATGCTATTTTTTAATAATAAAAAAATACCAGAGAGGCCAAAAAAAGTTGGGTAGGACTGTTTTGGGTGAGTAGGTAGCTTGATTAACGCAAACAAAGTATTTCATTAGGATGGCCTAACTGTTTTGCATGGTGTTGTTTTGAAACAAGTATGTCAAGATGAGATTTTTATGTAAAGTAAATGCATTTATAACTTCATTCAGTCCAAGACTGCTTCTGTGGATATAAAATAAATGCTAACTAAATGAATAATTTCGTTTGAAGTTTACCTGGCTTATATTTTTTGAAATAAAACATTTCAAAGCTGCTTAATCACCATTCCTGATTGTGGGAAATAAAGATGCAGTGCCACCTCTACAGGGCAATCTCTTAAGCAACAACCTCTTTTAAGCAACAACCTAATCATTTTTCCCTAGTCTAATATTTAACTATTAATTTCACCTCTCAGGAGCAACAACCTCTAAAAAAAAGACATAAGTTTGCTTCTCCAAAAAGGTGTATATTCTTTGGGGTTGCACTGTTCATTTCAGTTATTATTGACTTTATAAAGAATATTATCAGCATAATTGAATAACATACACAAAGGTCACATAAAAATGTGTATTTTGTATATAATTTTTGTAGATAAATATGAACAAATCAAAGGTACATTTAGTTTGCAAGTTTAGGAAGTTGCAGTCTTTACTAAGGTGAGTGAGTAAAGGGCCATCATGGCTTTCTTGTTATTAATTATAAGTAACAGTTAGTTTTATCATACTTTACTTTATTTATTACAGAATCAACTTGAAGCTGAGAAAGCTGAGAGAGTCCGACATTTAGAACAACAGTATGATAACAGTCTGAGAAATATTGGTGTGGCCCATAAACAGGCTGCTCAACAGGTAGGCCACTTCATACTGTGATAGTATATGATAAAACTTATATTCTAAGTTTGGAGATTTTTGTGAAACTTCGATATTTCCACTGCCTGTTTGACCATTTTTTTGTATAAATCGGGGATAAGAATTTTCTGCTAATTTTTCAGAGCCTTCCGAATCGTTTAGAGATCACAAAGAGGCCTATAAGGCCTTCTTGACCCCCCAACCTTTGAGATTTTTTTCTCATTTGCCATTCTCATACCTGATAAATAGCAATGCTGGGTTACGAGTTAATCGCAACTTAAGCCAGACAGCCCTTGCTTGTCCAGCTGGCTTACTGTAGGTCAGTGGTTTTTCCCAGTCTATGCCTGGGGTCTTCTTCCATAGACAAAGCAGAAAAACTCTCCAAATGACCCTTGGCTGTTGGTGCAATGGTTTACCGTAGAGAGATAAATGATATTGTGAATACTATTACTGTATTTTCATATATTTTCGTTGGGCTCAACTTTCGTGGTTTTTACTAAAATGGCTATTTCGTGGGGACATAAATTCGTGGATTTTCATTTATTTTCGTTGGGCTCAACTTTCGTGGTTTTTACTAAAATGGCTATTTCGTGGGGACCTAAATTCGTGGATATTAATTTTTGAAAAGTAATGCATTATCTCTGCATTTAAATTTGTGTGGATTTGATTTCGCGGATGAGCCGACCCACGAAATTAAATCCCCAACGAAAATTAATGATTCCACAGTATTGCCTGGGTAGCTTGATGTGTAGGTCTTAAGTTTGAATCTCAGTCTGGCTGCACATTTTTCTGACTTGTGGAATGGAGTTAGGTTGTATACCAGTAAAGGTTTGAAACATTTGGCATGTATGTACTGATTTATAATTCCTACAGTACCAAGACTTACCCATTTATTTTTACCACATTTGATGTTAATATTACAGCCCGATTTGACGGAAGAGAGAGAGCTCATACAGGAGGCTGCAAATCTTCGTGCAGATGTACGGGGTCAGAGAGCTTTAGAGAAACTTCAACAAGAGACGGCACATCTAAACCTTGAAGCTCATAAACATATAATCGCCAGGTAGGTGTAGAACAAGTCCAGTAGGTTTTGTACCCCTATTGGGGGAAAGGTAGTGGGGCTCTCAAATGGGGGAAAATTGTGTCATGAGGCGAAAATAGGTAAAAATATAACATGACAAAGTATTCCTTTCTTCTGTTCATCTGACTACCAATAAGTGAATAAGCGCAAATTTATTTTCTGGAAGAATTGATATTCAGACATTTGTGTACTAAGACTCTAGTAGAAATGTTTCTGAAAATTGACCATTAGCGAAAAATGTGAACACTTCCATGACGCAAAATAGCCCCTTATACAGTTAGTATACATGTACAAACAATTATTACGTCTTTTTATTACAGACAAAACGCATTAGAAGTGGAGAAAGCTAGAGCTGCTGAGGTTGCCTCCATGCCGCCACCACCACCAGACCCTGTACTGGTGCTGAATGCCGCAAAAACTAGTAAGTAGGAATCTCTGAGATGACAGCATTTTGTGCCAACATGTCTGAAAATTTAAAATTTATTTACTCATTAACATGTGATTGTAACATACAGGTATGACTTGTAATGCAAGTAATCTGTTTTTAGGCATGTATCGGTGCTTTACACAGAAAATGATAAAAAAACATGATAAGATTATTCGAAATATGAGTTGCGATATGAAATGCCCAGTTCTTCTGAAATGACCTCAGTTGTCGATTGGGCCGTTAAACAACAAATAAACAAATTTATATATGTATATTTTCTTGATTACAGAGCCAGTGAAGGTAACAGACATGAATGCTTTCTCAACGTCCCACTATCATCTACAAAATGAACATGCTGTAGATAGAGCTGGTCCTGAAGAACAGGTATGCATAAGATTCTTCACAGATTTCTTTCTTTGGTCTCATATTTCTGGATCAGTTTATTATCCCAGCAAACAAAGTTTGAGACGGTTATATTGGAGTCATTCTGTCAGTCGAGCAGTTAGTCTGTCAGTCCGTTTGCAGACTATTTCTCAAGTTTGTGGAGCAAACTACTTCCACATTCCTTAAGCGATTGCATTGAAATTTGAAATATGTCATTACCATTAGGTGTAGATGTACAAGACACAATTTCCATGCTCAGTGATCCACACATTCCAGAGTTATGTGCCCTTGAACTTAGCCATATAATGTACTATGGCATTCTTAGTGTCAAAGCAGTGGTGATGGGTCTTAGTCACTTCTGTGACAAAGTTCTAGTTGTTTTTTATTTATTGTTCCATTTTGTATTTTTAGATAAATGCTCGAGATGCTGCAGATCTAGAGGCAGAGAGAATTAAAGAACGAGCGTTAGAACTGAAGAGATTACGTGAAGATCAATTAGAACGAGCCAGGTTACGTCATAATGCTGCCTTAGAGAAAGAATTGTTGAAACATGTAAGATCATTTGTTTTTTATACATAAGTAACATTATAAACAATGTTTCTTACCAACAATGAAAGCATGTCCCGAGACCCTGTATGGAATGAATGACTTTTGTTTACATTTGATATTTCTTACATAAAAGGTGTGTGTGTAATTTTACTTTTGATAGAATTATTTATACCACTTATACCAGCTGTGAGCCAATGGCAATGCAGTATTCTTTCTGTAAATATTCCATATATGGTATATAAATTCTAATGTATAGAATTGGTTTCTAAATTTTCGTGAAACTCATGCAGAGGTGTGCGGTATAAGTGGGAGATAAATCTTGTGCAATTGTATGCTAGTTATGTAAAACTTGTATACAATCACACTTGTTTTCTATCCAATACAATGTCATGTTCATAGATGTGTTTATGGAATCAAGGGTTTCAATAATTCAGATACATCTGTCCCCTGATAATTTATTTTTACCCTATATTGATGTACAGCACAACCTCTCCAGAGAGGCTTTAACTCTTCATTTAACCTCACTATAGCAACAACCTCTCAACAACAACCTAATTTTGCTACTCCAAAGGGTACTGCTTTAGAGAGGTTACACTGTATGTGTAATTAGTGTAGCGACATCCTGTACACATCATCTACTCTAGTCTTTATAACATTCTACTTCAGGGGACCATCAAAATTATACAAAAAAAATTCTACTTGTTTTCAAGATACTTCAATTTGTAGGTCGAATGTCATTTAATTGATCGATAAACAATTAAGTTGAGATTTGACCTAATTTAAGAACATGGTCTATTTTCTGTGCCAATATAGTTTGTATGTAATACATAGACTATATTATTTAATGTAACCTTTATATAACTTATTGGTATTGATTTATACATCGATAGTTGCATCTATAGGAAATTATATTCTCTTCCAAATATTGATAATGTTTATTTAAAACCAAAGTTAATTTAACTGTTTAAATTTCAAGTTAGTTGTATGTGATAAACTACTGTTGTACAATTCGAGGGTTCAACGCAACAGTGTTGTTACTCATATTGAAATGAGAGCAAGTTACTACCGTGTTGCGCTGAGCCCTTGACTTGTTGCATGCATAAAATGTACGAGGAATATATTATTTAGCTGGGATTGTGATCAAGTAATTAATGTGAGAATCGAACTGTTTTCTGTTGTATGAATAATTGGATATACAATTATATAATTGATTATTGATTAAACCACCGTCCTGTGTGTGAGGTAAAGACTGGTCTTTTTATACTTCTTATAGTTGTGGTATTGAATGCTTTACCATTATATGTTGAAACTGCTAAGCTTTTCCATGTGTGCCCGGTTAGCTCAGTGGTTAGGGCATTGGTCTACTGATCAAGAGGTTGTGAGTTTGAACCTCAGGTGAGGCTCACACTGTCTGTGACAAATTTGACTGAAGATATTACTTCTAATGTTAATTTGTCCATGTGCTTCATTTTGTTATACAAACATGTTGAATGGAACATCCCCCAACAGTAAAACTACTGACTGTGGTATGAAGCTAAAAATAAAGGCATTCAGCGACTGTGTGATTATTCAGCTTTGACAGTTTAATAAAAATGCACATAATACCATAATGACTCCAGCATACATTTTTGTCTTGATTTATTTATAATGTATCTATAGATTATTTGTTTTTGTCACTTGTATTGCTACTTTTGTTTCTCTAATATTACCTGATATTTATACAATATACGACTGTTTATCTAAACAAATGTGTGACAAGAAGGTAAACAATCAGATATTGAATTTACTTCGTTATTCAATTATACCAATCAATATTGGTAATTGTTTAAAACAAGTGCTATGTTAACATTCTATTTCTGACAAGTACCAGCCTATGCTCAGATATCTGCTACTGTATGATGGGATTATGGTGTTATGACTATAAATGTGGATATTTGTTAAATATTTTGTATAGGTAAGAGTGTATATTTGGGTGTTCTTCGTAAATAAGGAAAGTAGAATGAGTGATTGTAGCTGTACCTTTTTTATTACGAAGAACACGCAAATATGAATTCTAACTGTCATAGTGCTGTGCATTAGGGCTGTTGCGAGTATCTGAGTACTCGGGTATTTACAAATCAAATTGAAAAATCGATGAATAATCGTCATTAATAAGATTCGTGGTTCGCGATCTTGTTTTTTAACAAATTAAAAATGTATTATTTGTTCTTAGAAATCCCTTTTCTTTGAATAATCTCAGCATGGACTACTTTGTTTGCCAAGATGTCCAACTGGTTTTTTTAATAATGATGCTGGTAAATGGGAGTACGTATAAATTTAAGTCATGTAACCATTTATATTGATATACTTCATTATTCCCCCCCAAAAAAAATTAGCGGTCTTCAGGACTGTTTTGAAGTTTTAGATGGGTTACTTGATAACAAAAGATTCGTGATTCGAATTGTGGATCGTAAGTGTTGAATTGTGGATTGGATCGGATCGCCACTTACCCAACGATCCGCAGCCCTACTCCGCATGTGCAGTGTATACTAAGTTGTTCTTTGAAACTAAGATAAGGAAGCCAAAATTTTTTTTTTTAAATTGTCACTCATTGGATAAGAAAGTGGAGCAATCACTAATTGTGCTTAATATTCTCTGGATTTTTTTTAGTTCAAACCATTTTTTTCTAAAGCTGAGGAATTATGCACTAATAAGGAGAGGCCTGTTCCATTTAGATATGTTAACTAAAATTTAAGACAACTGTTATCAACTTTAAAATCTTTCTTGCTACCTCTTGATTGTATAAATACAAAATGTTTCATTACATTGACTGTTTTGTTGTGTATCTATTGTTGCCTGTAAAAGATAAAAATATCTGATACCACAAGCAAGAGTTTTAAGTTTAAAACTTGTTTCTTTATTCTTAGCTAAGACATATCTTTGAAACAGCCCCTGGCGTGCAATGCTTGTAACTAACTGAATATTCACTTTAGTGTATTAAGGACATGTATGTATAAACAAACAGACATTTATCCTTATTTATGATGGTTATATTGGTTCTAGTCTATGCATGTTTTAGTTGTAGATCTATGCATGGTGTGTGTGAATTAATTCATGAGTGATAATAAATTCAAGGTTTTATTTCATTACAGGACTATAATAATATTCTTCATGATTTGAGTGACCTACAACGGGCTGACAGAGAGAGAAGATTGAAGATCGTTCACAATATACCCGTAAGTGAATCTTTATACATGATAATATACAAGTTGTGTACATTTGTATGATAGATGATATCCCTGCCTGTTTAGCTCTATCAGTGGTTAGAGCGTTTAATGTACTGACCAAGAGGATGTTTAAACCTGGCAAGGCTCACACTGTCCGTGACAAATTTGACTGAAGATATTACATCCTTTGTTAATTGTCTTCCACCTCAGAAGTATGTGGGGTAGCTTGGCAAAAGCTTTCGGATAGAATGTGGTTAGTACTGGTTAAAGCTTAAATGAAGTCCAGGGAAGCTGGTTAGGATAACAGTCCGCCACGATATGACTGAAATAATGTTAAAAGTGACTTTAAATCTGATGAAATAAGTAGTTTGATAATATTTCAAGTCTTTTTTCCTTCTTTGATAGAGGCCAATATTCAGTGACTTTCCAATTTCAAAAAGCTTTTTTTCCCAATATGGTGAAAGAATTTCTTGAAAGTCTGTCTACCTTTTCCTAATATTGCCAAAAATTCATGCTTGAATTTCCATAATGAAAGGCTAAGGCCCCTGCCAATTTTTGGGAAAAAAGAGCCCTGAAGTGTATATCCATGTGATTATACGCCAGTTAGTGTATATTTTTATGATAATTTTCTGGTATATATTTGTTTGATAATATATACATGTATACATATCGAGGGTTCAACGCAACAGTGTCGTAACTCATATTGAAATGAGAACAAGTTACTACAGTGCTGCGCTGAGCCCTCGATATGGTTTTTATCTGAAAAATCACTTAGAACAAAAATAATTGAGACAGTTGTATGCTGAACATTTAATATACATTTGTTCTGTTATAATTTTACAGAAACAAGTCTTTGAACCTCCAAACGTCCGTATGGAAGACAGAGAGGAAAAACAAAGAAATCTAGAAGAAGAGTTTGAGGATATGTACATGGCTGGTACCCATCAACTTGGTGATATCAGCATGGCCATAGACCTACAACCTCGACCCTTGACCCCCACCCAGGAAACCTCTCTGGATGTCACGGCTACAGATGGTACCCCGTTACAGGAGCCTACCCTCCCACTGGTTCCCCCTGTACTACGAGATATGACAAATATGCCGAGACCAAAGTCACCGGGGAAAAAACCAGGTCAGTAGTTGAGTGAATTTAAGTATTTATACAGGTTTCTTTGCTCAACAGGTTGTCATCAAATTACAGTCAAACCTGTATTAGCGACCACCTCTGAATAAAGGCCACCCTGTGAATAAAGGCCATTCTTTTAAAAACCGTAATTGATTATTTAGAACAAAATGATTTCTGAATAAAGACCACTTATCAATAAAGGTCACGTTTTGTCTATCAGAATAATATCTAAAAGGCTTAACATGTGACATTCTAAAACCTTCCTTCTTAGCTATATACATATCATTCACATTATGAAGATGATAGGGCGGGGGGCGGAGGGGAGAGGTTCAGTGGTCCAGCTATAATGGTCTCTGGCTAGTAATCACTAGCCTCTCGCTACTGTGAGTTGGAATCCCCAGTGCTTGTAAAATCACATCTGAAAGATAAACATCATACTTGTAACATACCCGTAAGGGTGTCCACCTTCGGAGTGGGAGATCGAAGGTTCGAACCCCAGTGGAGACTGAGCAAGAACTGATGCTGTAGGTCGATGAGCTTCCAGCTAGTTAAATAATGGCTACTGTAGGTCCATCTCTGGCTAAAAGAAAAGGGATTCGGGAGGTACTGTGCTACCAAAGATAGGTATCTCATTAGCCAACTTATCTGACCCTTTCAATAGGGGTGACACTATAATAAACAAAACTTTTACCTTATATATCAAATGTTAAAATGCGAATGGATTTAATTTATATAATTATCATATTGAATGTTTTATTCACAGAGAAAGTTTTACGTAACTTGATGGATCGTATCAAATCACAACGTGAAGATTGGATGACATCACAGTCTATGGCTGATGTAGGGGACACGATTCAGCATAATGGACAGAGTGCAGCTATGGGTCCAACACAGACACAAAGTAAGGGATTTAAGGGATCTCATATTTTTATGCCCTCATATTGATAGATCGGGGGCATATTGTTTTTGGCCTGTCTGTCTGTTTGTTTGTTTGTTTGTTTGTTTGTTTGTTTGTTTGTTTGTTTGTTTGTTTGTACCAAACTTTAACCTTGCCTATAAAAACTTGCCTTTAAACGCTTCCACCTACAATTGCCAAACTTCATATGTTAGTTCCTCATGACAACCTCTACAGGACCTATAAGGTCAGTAGGTCAAAGGTTAAGGTCACACAGAGGGGGCATTGTGTTTTAAAAACACTTGTTTTCAATGTTTTACTAAGTTCAGGGCTCTTTAACCTTAGAAATAGCTATTTTATTAGTAAGTCAATTTTGTTGATCAGCTAAGGGTCATTTTTGATCCTCAGATATTGATGTCTAGTGAATGTCTAGATTGTTGTATTCTGAAAAGAAACTAATGCTGATTCATTCAATTTCTTATTGATTATAAATTTTCAGTGGTAAATGGTGCACAATTCTATCCTATGTTACCTGATGAATCCCCTGTAACCATGCAACAAGAGTTGTCTCCCTCTCCGCAGAAGTTAGCGAGAGTACAGTCCCCTGTTCAAGTGGCGCCATCTACTGGACGTCAAACATACATAGATAACAGGACTACACCAATGGCCCCAGATGAATTTGCTGAAAGATTGAGGTCCGTTAATCAAAGACAACAAACCAATGTTCAGGTATAGGATCATTTTTTGTTCAAATTTCGTAGCTCTACTTACGTATGTTTATTACGCCCCTTTTTAACAGTTAGAGACATATGAGGCAGACAGTTGACCTAACCATCGTTCCTGGGAAGAACCAGTACTAGACACCCATCTTACGTAAGCAACTGCCTTCTTTCTCACATAAAGAGACATGGTCAGTAACTGGGCTCGAACCCACGATCCTCTTATCAGTTAGAGAAGTCAGTGACCTTAACCACTTGACCACGGAGGCGGGTCTCTACCTACGTGAAGTATTATTTTTAAATGTCAGTCAATGGCTTAAATAAAAAATGTGCAGTTTCCAGCATGGAAACAATCTAAATGATAATAAACATACATATAACAAATGTACAGTCAAACCTGTGCTAGCAGCCACCTCCAAACAAAGGCCACCCTGGGATTAAAGGTCATTCTTTTAAGACCCTCATAAATTATTTGGAAGGAGATGACCTCAGAATAAAGGCCGCCTGTCAATGAAGGCCACATGTTCTTCCCAAATTTGACCTTTGTATGCAGGTTTGACTGTCCATTAAAAAAAATGTTATTTAAGGTACAAATAAAAAAGGTACACCTATCAGCAAGAAAACTAACAAATAGTTAGCTCCGCCTTACCAAACTGACGTAATCTCAGCTGATTTATGCATCTTAGGGAGGACGTGTTTAAGTCGCGTTTTCGATTTTTTATGCGTCCCGCGAACTCGCGCTTGGAATTTTCAAGCGTCCTTTTGTAAAAAGAATGTGTCAAAATACGCGTAATTAAGCGTTTCCGAGAGCCCTGAAATTGACCGTCAAGACCCAAAATACATGCAGGGATGACATTTTTCCTGTTATATCAGGAATTCCGGCCTTTGTTTGCAGGTTTGACTGTCCATTAAAAAAATGTTATTTAAGGTACAAATAAAAAATGTGCACCTATCAGCAAGAAAACTAACAAACTGACCGTCAAGACCCAAAATACATGCAGGGATGACATTTTTCCTGTTATATCAGGAATTCCGGAATTATCTGTGCAGAAAGTTACAGGATTTCTGCGCAAAATAAAAAGTTATTTGATGAAAATATCTCAAGAAATGGCAACTAAAGAAATGACAAAGATTATGATAAATTTAGTCTGCTCTGAAGGATTTTCTTTAATACAAACAGAGTAAAGTATGGAAACAATGTGGTTGAAAGCCTCTTGTTTGGCAAAAATGGTCAACGGCGTATGATTTTCAGGATTTTTAATTTGGCTCTATCTATTGACACCCCTATACATGTCAGAATGCTATTTTTGGTCCTTTTTTTGGTGAGTAGTTAGTGCCACCACAAACAAACAAAAATTTAAGAATTGCCTTATAATATTTTTGTTGTCTTGTTTAGATACAAGCAGAGCCTGTACAAACGACAGTGATACCCAATGATGCACAACAGATGGAACTGGCTGAAGTCATGAAGCAACAGGCAATTATTGTGTATGTATTCTTTGTTTGTTGCATTTTTATATCTCCGCGAATATGAGTATTGTATTATATGATGGGGAACATTCTGTGATTATTGCATTGTATTATAGGGTATAATTTAATATACTAAAGGGCTTTTTTCCCTTCTATATAGCAGGGGCCATCTTCCCCTCAGGAAAATGCTTTAAATCATGCAGTTTCCCCCTCAATTTGCATCAAGTTTTTTCTTCCCCTTTTGCAAACATTATGTGTTATTTTCCCTCAAATTTAAGGACAAGACCCCATCTCTTACCTGTGAAAAAAAACCTGTTAACTGTGATTACAGTATTTTAGGGAATAATTCAATAAACTATGATTATTGTATTTATATAGGGAACAAAAGAGGCAGTTAGAATTAAAACTACAACAGTTGAGATTTGAGGAACAGAAAATGGAGATGGTCAATAAAGCTGGCTTACCTCAACAGCCTGTGTCAGCACCGGTTTCAAACTTGCCACCTATGTCTGGCCAACCACTGCAGCCTACCCTGGGTAATGCTTTTCCTACTCAACAAATGACAGTGAGTCACGCAGCATTAGTACAACAGAATGGTTATCCACAACAGGTTCCTGTGGCAATGACCTCTCAAGGTCATCCTTCTCAAGGTCATCCTGCTCAAGGTCATCTTTCTCAAGGTCATCCTGCTCAGTTTGTTCATCCTCAAGCCCCACAGGGTCCATTGGTTGGAGCCCCAGAGCAGCTATTGCCTAATGGACAGCAGCAGTTTGCCAGTAGCCTGTCCTCATCAGGAATGTCACAGCGACCTATGAATTCTATCCCACCCACTCATACTACAGGTTCCGCACCATTGACGGCGTATCCTAGTTACCCTGGTTACCAAGTTCAACCTCCAAGGTCAGCTTACCAGCCACAGTCTGCAGTGTTGACTGCTGATCAGTTATCAATCCCTGTCATGCAACCTGTATACCCACAAGTAAGTAGCCAGGTCAGCGCCCAGAATGGTTTTCCGCTGTCTTCGGCTCCTCCTATGACAAATGGTATTCAAGGTCTAGCTGAGTCGCCTGGACATATTCCTCCTGCATCGCTGACAGCTGAAGGAATGTCTGAACAAATGAGAAAGGTTCGGGAATATCAGCAACGCTTGTTAGCCAGACACGAACAGAGTAAACAAGTTTTAGATGAAACAAAAGCGGAAATTAAACGTCGGAGAGAGAATCTTCTAGAAAGATATCCAAACCTTGACCTTTCACGTCTAGAAGAGCTCGGAGCAAAACATTTAGATCAACAACCAAAGACGGCTACAACAGTTTCACAGGATGTGTCGTCTGCCTCTCGAGGTCAAGGTCGTTCAGTTCCTGTCTCTTCACTACTTGCTTCTCTTGCTGCTCATCCTTACTATGCTGCCAATCTTTCAAGACCAGATACTCAACTAACTGTGGCCACTTCTGTTTCCATGGCAACTGATGATGGTGTTCAAGCAGGAGGTATGGCTACTCATCCTGATATAAATTCCGATATGAATCTACGGAAGAACAAGCTCGAGAATATCAGAAAATCTCTTCCGTTTGACGCTGATGAAACTTTACAGACCCCTGTGAGAGTTTATGAAGCTTATGCTCAGAAGACCTTAGACACAACATCGGCGACTGATATTACTGAAAGTGACACTTCCACCCTGACAGAGAGAGGAAGTCCAGCATTAAAACCTGCTCCTAGGCCAGCTCCGAGAACATTTCACCAAGCCCCTGTGGGACAGAGAGTAATACCGACCACGGAGCTGGATACAACTAACACAGAGACTGAGGAAGATACTACAGCATCTGCTAGTATGTTATCAGAGAGGGATGAGGCTTCAGATTTTAGACAAGATCAGCTCAGAGAACAGTTAATGGATATACAGCATCAGAAAGAACAGATTATCAGACTTCATCAGGTAACATTTCTATATTATATCTACTGTCAAACCTGTGTTAGCAGCCACCTCCAAATTAAGGCCATTCTGTGAAAAAAGGTCATTCTTTAAAAAACTATCTTTGAATATTCAGAACAACCTGACCTCCAAATAAAGGCCACCTATCAATAAAGGTGCAATTATGGTCGCATTTTGTCTTTCCCAGGGGTGACCTTTGTTCACAGGTTTCGCTGTATTTACTATAGGATAAAAAAAAGTTCGATTCTAGACCCTCGACTTTTTCATACTTTTGTTTACTGATAAGGGGTAAAAGATTTGTTTTGTTTAACAGACCTTCTGTCATATTTCCCTGTGACCCAAGACCTTTTATTTAGCCAAAGGACCGTTAAACTTATTGTCTCACTTTTTACTTTCCCATACATTTTCAAGGGACCGAATGTCCAGTACTTAAAAGACTGCACAAGTCTATTCTGCATATGACATTCTGTTAACATTTTATACATTTTCCAGGGGTGATTCTTGGTGATTTACCCGGTGCCTGAAAGAGCTATGATTTCTGAGCAAAATAAAAGTTATTTGATGAAAACATCTCAAGAAATGGCAAAGTTATGGTCAATTTAATCTGCTCTAAAGGATTTTCTATAATACAAACAGAGGTACATCTGGTTGAAGGCCTCTTGTTTGGCAAAAATGGCCGGCTGCGTATGACTTTCAGGATTTTTTATTGGCCGCTATAGACACTCCTGAGTTTCTTGTGTCTTGTATTTACAGCAAGGTCAGCAGAAGTTACAGAATAAAGAAGAAGAATTAAAAGCTAAGCTCGCTACTCTACACGCTGATGATGGCAAACCAAGTGTTCGACAAGCATTGATACAGAATGAACTAGATCTGGTAACTTTATAAATACCCTACCTCACAAATATACTTACATTTTATATATATTACATGAAATTCTTTCAAGACTATTTTGTTTTAAATTCGAAAATTTTTAATCAATACTGACTAACCTGAGTTACCGGCCACCTCTGATTAGGGCCCACCTTGTGAATAAAGGCCATTCTTTGAAAAACAATCATTGATTATTTAGAACAAAATGACCTCTGAATAAAGGTCACTTGCCAATGAAGGTCACATTTTGTCTTTCTCAAGGGTGGTCTTTGTTAACAGGTTTGACTGTACTTGAGATGTTTTTCTCCTTCTTGTAAAATTTCTGAATTCATACTTCCGCCCTTTCGATTTTGGAATGATGATGTATAATATGATGTTTTTCGAGTCCAACCTGTTTTTCATACTGGAATCAGTTCTAAATTAACTCACGTTTTATCAGCAGCAACAACTTATTCCTCAGAGAGACGTGATTAGTCAAAACGACCGTCAACTTCAACTCAATCTCTCGACCATTCATGAAGTGGACACACCAGCCAGCACACGACCATCTGATTCTGGAACCAGTGACGGTGAGAATGTATCCCAGCGTTCAAAGAAATCGTTAGAATTTTCACAACATAAAACGGAAACCATTCTTGAAGAAGTGTCTGAACATTCTAGACTAGAAAATGTTGAAACACAGATGCAAAAAACTAAAGGTAATTAGAAGGGGTAGTTGTAGGTCAAGTGGTAACCCACTGGACTACTAAATGAAAGGCCATGGGTTCAATTCTGGACCCCGCCTTTATTTATTTTAATAATATGTAGGTCAAGTATGATAATGGGTTATTTCCGGTCAAAAACTAGGTCACTATTGCAAATTGCTGGAAAACCTTGTGAACACTCTAGAAGTCACTGTTTTGATTGGATCATCATGAAACCTTGTCAGAATGTTTGTCTTTATAATATCTTCGACAAGTTCGAACATGGGTCATCTGGGGTCAATTACTAGGTCACCAGGTCAAATCTTAGGAAAACTTTGTTAACACTGTAGATTTCACAGTTATAATTGGATCTTCACCAAACCTTGTCAAAATGTTTGCCTCAATGATATGTTTGTCAAGGTTGAATATGGGTCAGCCGGGGTAAAAAACTGGGTCAACAGGTCAAATCTTATGTAAAATTTTTGTAAAAGCTCTAAATTGCATGGTTTTAATTGGATCTTGGCCAAACATTGTCTGATTGTTCGTCTCAATGATATTAAGGATAAGTTCAAATATGGGTCATCTAGGGTCAAAAACTAGGTCACGAGGTCAAATCTAAGGAAAACCTTATTAATAATGTAGATGTCAAATTTTGATTGTATCTTCACCTAACCTTTTCAGAATATTTGTCTTAATGATATGTAAGACAAATTCGAACATAGGTCATCTAGGGTCAAAAACTAGGTCACAAGATCAGATCTTAGGAAAACCTTGTCTATGCTGTAGTTTTCATGGTTTTTATTGGATCTTCACCAAATTTTGTCAGAATGTTTGTCTTAAATGTAGGACATGTTTTAACGTGGGTCATCTGGGGTCAAAAACTAGGTCACCAGTTCAAACCAAAGTTTTAATGAGTGAACAGTGATTGTCATGTGAGCGATATAGGGCCATACTGGCCATCTTGTTATAAATGATATCAGTTGAATTTCATGTTGCATTAAATACATTTTAAATCTTGATAGAAGATCAGATTTACATTTTATTGATATAATAATAATATTGATATAAACACGTATAAACATATTAATATCAGGCCATATTTGTCCTAGATTTTATTTCATGATTGATAACTGGTTGTATATTTTTATATTGAATATTAGATAATAGATATACTTTGCTAGGCCGTACATTATGGGTGGGGTATCTTTGCATTGCGATGGTGTGAAAATAGTTATGTGCATTTGCTACATAAGATAGATAAAAATATTCTTATTTATTTAGCTCAATCTTCACAAAAAAACTTTTTTAAGCACAAGACATTTAGTTCAGAGAAAATGCAAACTTTACTAGACCAAATGAACTTTAAGTGGAGTAAAGAAAGTGCACACAAAATTTCACATATGAAATTTGGCTAAAAAAAGTTTTCCTAGTGATGAAAAAAAAAATTAATTTTTTGTTCTGAAATATGATGAATTATTTTCACTGAAAAATTTACTGGACCACTGACCTTTTCAAATTTACTTGACCGACAGCAATTTTAGTGGACTCAGTCCAGGGCTAAATTCAAAGACTTTATACAAATTTGCAAAAAAGATATCCTAAGATTTTGACAGAATGTGTCTACAAGATAAATGACTTGTTGAGATAAGAGAAATGTATAAATACTTAAGTAAGCAGATTTTCACATAAAATAATCATTATGTTTGTAACAAATAGCTGAGCATATGTTATGAGTAGGTATAGCATGGAAAGTGTGACAAGTAAGTTTTGATTTTATTGTAGGAAAAATTTAGTGAGTACAGTTTTGGAAAAAGAAATATTTATTTACTGGTATGGAGAATTTGGATTAGTGCAAATAGAATTATTAGTCTAGTAGTCAGATGGTCAATTTGTTTCGTAAGCTTTAGTGTGTTTAACATCGTTTTTCAATGATTCACCTGTTACCAGTTTTTCTGGACAGTTTCCTAACCTGAGTACTATCTTACCTTTACACAAGGAACCAGCCACTGTTTTCTAACCAGTACTAACTTACCTTTACACAAGGAACCAGCCACTGTATTCTAACCAGTACTAGATTACCTTTACACAAGGAACCAGCCACTGTTTTCTAACCAGTACTAACTTACCTTTACACAAGGAACAAGCCACTGTTTTCTAACCATATCTAACCTTTACACAAGGAACCAGTCACTGTTTTCTAACCTGAGTACTAACTTACCTTTACACAAGGAACCAGCCACTGTTTTCTAACCATATCTAACCTTTACACAAGGAACCAGTCACTGTTTTCTAACCTGAGTACTTACTTACCTTTACACAAGGAACCAGCCACTGTATTCTAACCAGTACTAACTTACCTTTACACAAGGAACCAGCCACTGTTTTCTAACCATATCTAACCTTTACACAAGGAACCAGTCACTGTTTTCTAACCTGAGTACTAACTTACCTTTACACAAGGAACCAGCCACTGTTTTCTAACCATATCTAACCTTTACACAAGGAACCAGTCACTGTTTTCTAACCTGAGTACTTACTTACCTTTACACAAGGAACCAGCCACTGTATTCTAACCAGTACTAACTTACCTTTACACAAGGAACCAGCCACTGTTTTCTAACCATATCTAACCTTTACACAAGGAACCAGTCACTGTTTTCTAACCTGAGTACTTACTTACCTTTACACAAGGAACCAGCCACTGTTTTCTAACCTGAGTACTTACTTACCTTTACACAAGGAACCAGCCACTGTATTCTAACCAGTACTTACTTACCTTTACACAAGGAACCAGCCACTGTTTTCTAACCATATCTAACCTTTACACAAGGAACCAGTCACTGTTTTCTAACCTGAGTACTTACTTACCTTTACACAAGGAACCAGCCACTGTATTCTAACCAGTACTAACTTACCTTTACACAAGGAACCAGCCACTGTTTTCTAACCATATCTAACCTTTACACAAGGAACCAGTCACTGTTTTCTAACCTGAGTACTTACTTACCTTTACACAAGGAACCAGCCACTGTTTTCTAACCAGTACTAACTTACCTTTACACAAGGAACCAGCCACTGTATTCTAACCAGTACTAACTTACCTTTACACAAGGAACCAGCCACTGTTTTCTAACCATATCTAACCTTTACACAAGGAACCAGTCACTGTTTTCTAACCTGAGTACTTACTTACCTTTACACAAGGAGCCAGCAACTTCTCCAGGTATGGAGGAAAATCAATATTTTTTTTTTCCAAATTTTCCTAGATGGATATGACCTGCCACGACTCAGATTCAAACCCGGATGGCTGGGTTACACGTCCAACGCACTATCCATAGGACCACAGCTGCGGCTTGGTCAATCTGTCATTGGAGAACTGCTACAAGAACTGTTCTAAATCCTCACTGTATCTCTTACCTGTATTTTTTTTTATACTTACAGAGAAAAAGGGGCACGTAGGGGCCGACTATAGTGGTAAGAATATTGATGATGTTTTGGAGAGAGCCAAACGTTTTGAGGCGGAAGTGTTACAGAAATTGAGGAAACAGACAAACGCTGTTCTTTTTGATAATGAGTTTGATGATTCCCTTGAATTCAACGTGAGCAGACGACAGACTTCTGGGGACCCTTTATCTAGTGGAAGTCTCACACCAAGTTCTTTATCTACAGGTATGAAAAACTTATCAATATAAAATTTACATTAAATTTATAATACAATTACCATCCAACCCTGTGTTAGAGCTCACCTTTGTATAAAGTCCACCCTGTGAATGAAGGTCATTTATTTAAAACTTTCTTTGTTTATTTAGAACAAATGACCTCCGAATAAAGGTCAATTGTAAATAAAGGCCTCATTATATCTTTCACAGGGGTGGCCTTTATTCACAGGTTTAACTGTACAATAATTGAGAGACATAAAGTCATAAAGGGAATAACCTTGTACTACAGAGTTTATGGGTTCTTAACAAATAACTTTTTTTAGGTATTATAGTGTAGAATGACTCTTTCAAACCTTCCACCTTCGAGATATGGGTTTCTTTCTGGCCTTTGGCTTGATTCTTTGACAATTTCATGATAAAGGCGCTAGTTTTGATTCTCAAAATTGAATCTCACTCATAGATTAGTAATAATACTTGAAATAATAAAGATGGTAACTAAGCAACTTTGTTAAGTATAGATTACATTGCAGGCCCTTTAGATGAGACATCTCAAAGTCGACTGACTGACCCAAGATCCGCCAATGGAAGTTTTCAAACAAGCTCTAGAACGTGGGCAGACGAACTGTCTCAGTATAAAATGCCACCATCAAACCAGTCTGAGCTCTCATTCAAAGTTGTGAATACGGAAAGTAAACCAGTCAAGAAACACATAACAAGGGAGGTAATTGCATCAACTGAAAAAACTAAATCGCAGAAAGACGGAACAATGTTTACCGGGGACCATAATAGATTTAAGGTTTATTCTGATATAAATGAGAACGATGCTTCGAAGTCCGATGCCAGTTCTCTAGAAAGTTCTAAACTTGATTCAACTGCGGATAGTTTTGAGCCCGACTCTATGCATGCAGGAGCCATGTTGGAACATTTAAAAAACCTTCAAGAGCAGCTACGCAAAGGTGAAGAAGAACGACAGTTGTTGGCCAAAAAACTGGCTGAACAACAAGATAGTAAAGTAACTGAACAAAGTAGAGATAGTTTAAGTCAATATTCAATGAATTCTAGTGGAAATGTATCGAGGCCATTCATGCCTGAAGCTGATACAAATGCTGAGTTATCACAGTATTCTTTCACTGATAAATCTACAGATGTGTCCATGGCCAATGAGAAATCAAATGGACCCAAACAGTCACGTGACATTCCCATCCAATCAGGTACAAGTTCTCAAGAGAGAGTACTTCCTGTAAGGAGATCTCCCATTGGTGATCATGCTAAGGCGGAGTTTAATTCAAAATTGACCAATGGTAGTGGTACACAGGATGTAACCTCTACTGAATATTCATTTACCCTCTCAGATAGTAGAGATCAAAGGTCAACATCCACTCCAGGTATGTCAGAAAATTTAGTACATTTATTTTCTACTTAATTTTCCGTCAGTTGTTCCATTCAATTTTAAATAAGTCTTTTAATATTTCTCATTATGTATTGAAAGTATTGAAACATAATGCCTTGATATGATTTTTATATCACTAGGAGAAGATAGGAGAAAATCTGCTCTAGATGGTACGCATCGTACGGAGCTACCTTCAGAGATCACCGTAGGCAGACCGTCAGATACTGTCAGTACGAAGTTTGGATATTCCGGTACAACGAGTGAGCTATCATCTTACACCATACCTGATAGTGTATCTACTAACACGGCTGATTTCCGATCAATGACGCCAAATATGGATAGCACCAATGAAAGATCCAATCAAAGATCCGGTATGACTGCAGAGGAATCTCTGGAAAGTATAAAAAAGGAATTTGAAAAGCTCGGTAAACCGGTGGCTAAAGTGAAAACATTCGCTGTGAATAGGGATGGAGACTTGATTCCCGACCAGTCTGACTCTGATAAATCTGGTAAAAACAATGATACAACGGGAAATGAGTTGTCACAATTTACGTTATCTTCTCAAACAAGTGCTCAGGATAGGTATCGCTCTACGTTAGATAACCAATCAGCTTTAACTAATTATTCTCTGCCGGAATCCTCAACAAGCAAAAATCAGCCTAGTGTGTCGGAATTCTCAAACCGGTTTTCTTTTTCAAGTGTTTCCACAGATACCAATCCAAAGTCATCGTCATTCACTAACGTTACGTCGGAGCAGTCATTGAACTTTACCGGTGCTACGACTCTAAGCCAGTACACGCTGAATGACACAAAAGATGAGCAGGCTGACAGTGTACGGAATGAAAATGGCAATAATTCTGATTGTCAAAAGTTTGCAAGCTTGGATAACTTGATTAGTGAATCTAAAACAATAATTGCTCGCCATAAGGAAATTATAAACAAGAATAAGACGGAAGACAATGCACTGAAGACGACGACTACGGATTTGTACCATAAAAGTAAGTTAATTGTTAGTTAGGAGACATTAGTGGAGACATTACGCTAGTTAGTATATAAACACTCGTACACTATATACTGATAAACACGTCATTATATCCATATTTCAAGGGCTCAGCGCAACACTGTCATAACTTGTTCTTATTACAATATGAGTTACGACACAGTTGCGTTGAACCCTCGATTTAACTGTTAATATATCGATGAATTAAAACAGCATATTCAGGGATACTTCACTTTAACCGAGGTCACTTCCAGTATATTAATGTGTTTTTTAGTACTTGAATCAAATTTTTACATAAATTTCATCCTCTGTAACGTTGCTTACAGGACCAAATTTCATGTTATGTTCACAGTATTGCTAAAATGGACTGTAAATTTGTTTTTCATTCCAAATCATAGTTTCGCTCTTTTTATTCTTCTTAAACAGTCAGTATGAAGTTTAAAATAGTGGGTAATCTAATGTACACTTGCGGACATTAAATCTTGTCTGGCAATATCTTTTTTGTTTTCAATTGTACATTAATAATAATTGTACCATTGGAAAAAAGAAGCTATGAGTCATTCGTAGATACAACCTGCTAAACTGGTTTCAATGAAAGACGATAAAAAGTAAGCTGATGTACAGAGACCTAGCTTTTCTGGTTTAAAAATAGTCACGGAAACCCGGATCAGGGGATGGTCGAGTGGTAACATACTGGACTATTAAACGAAAGTTTGTGTGTCTATTTCTCGGCTCTGCCTTTCAAATTTCTCAGAGACACTTTTTCAGTGTCCCATCCCAACTTCCTTGCCAAGTACTGTGTCTAGAAAATCATAGGAAAAAGTCTGGTGCATGTATTGGTACTTTACTCAGGGCACGGTAAAAAACCATGAAAATCTATTCTAAAAGAGTAGGGATATAAATGCCTGGCTCTCCAGCAGGACTTTTTTTCACAGGTAGGGGAAGGGGCCTTTTCCTTAAATTTGGGGAAAAATAATGCATAATTTTTGCAAAAGGGGAAGAAAAAACTTGAAGTAAATTGAATTTTAGGGGAAAACTGCATGATTTTAAAGAATTTTCCTGAGGGGAAGACGCCTATGAACGGCCCCTGCTATAGAAAGGAAAAAAGCCCTGTCCAGTATCTTATCTCTTTTCTCTAGGGTGGCTCTGAAATGAACATAGTTGATGAATGGGCCATTAAACAACAGATAAATTGAAATATATAAATAAACTTAACTGGATAAGAGTTTTTCCTTAAGTACGAGTATTAAATTGTTTGTTTTCTTCCTAGAATCCAGATCTCCTGAGCCAGCAGACGACAGTTCAATGAAAGAGACGACTGCTTCCCTGTCTTACCATTCTAAAGATACCTCAGGGAACCAGTCTTCAAACGTGAATGAATCCAGTCTGGATTATGTGAGTTTGTTTTATTATCCTAGATACCATTCTCAGTCTATTACATCCTTTTTATTGAAAACATGAGTTGTTTCCCCTGATATATTAACTTCATTTTCACCCATTGTTTGCAAAGTTTATTGCCGTCTTGGTGAAAAGATGGATTGATAAGATACTAGTACATTTATTTCCGCATAGGTGACACAAAATTAATTAATGTTCCTAAAATTTTATATTTTTGTTTTATTTATGTTAATTAGAATACTCACAATACAACTCAAATTACTGCTGACTGTTGTCTTTTTTAAAACCTGTGATCAAAGGCCATCTATGGGAAAGACAAAATATGGGCTGTATTGACAATTGGCCTTTATTTATTTTTTGTTCTAAATAATAATGACAATTTTTAAAAGTATAACCTTTATTGACTAAGTGGCCTTTATTCACTAAGTGGCCTTTATTGACTAAGTGGCCTTAATTCACTAAATGGCCTTTATTCACTAAGTGGCCTTTATTCACTAAGTGGCCTTTATTCACTAAGTGGCCTTTATTCACTAAATGGCCTTTATTCAAAGGTAGCTGCTTACATATGTTTGTCTGTATTTAATGAACGTTGTTTTGTATTGTAGTTGATGGAACATAGCTCTGGAATAACTGATGAACCACTGCCCAATCTGACGACCATGACACTGGGTTCAGAGATGTCGATTTCTGACGCATTCAACAAAGTAGAAGACATCTCCGACGATGGTGATTCATTGAAATCATTCGAAAAACATGAAATATCTGATACTGAGTCTGTGTCGAATTCTCAAAGTTTTGATGACAGCGGTCTACAGGGTAATGGAGTTTTAAAGAATTAGATTAGTTAGGGACATTAGTTAAAGTTAACATATTGATATTTTAATCAACAATCCTTCCTTGATTATCACCCCTGACACTTTTAGAAAAAATATCACTTCCCATAAATACTTAAGTAATTTTTTTCAGAATTCAAGAAACATTCTTACATTGACCTGACAAATTGAAAATATTTCTGTATAATGAAGACCCCATGAGCATTTATTAAGGATTTATAAATGGTTTGCTCAATTTCATTAGTACTGCTCTTCACCATTCAATTGAGTGTGGTTATTCATTAAATGTATCTAAAGTGCTTTAATTTGACAATAATTGATTATCACTTATTTTAAGCCATGGCTCTTGAATGCTTTTGATTTGTAATCGGGTGACCCGTGTTCAAATCCCAGCCACCTCAGCTTATATTCTTTTTGTCAATTTTCCTCAAAGTGTGGAGAAATTGCTGACTCCTTTTGGAAGGGTAAGTTAGAACTGGTTAGAATACAGTCCAGGAGAACTGGTGAGGTGAAATGGTGCCATGTATGACTGAAATGTCATTGAAAAATGACGTTTAACCCACTGAAACGAAAATTTATTTAATTATCTTGTAATGTAAAAATTGTTTTAAGGTAATAATTCTGTGTCATGTTTTTCAGATACTTCAAGAGCTGACAGACTACAGAGGCTCATCGAAGCTCGTAAACACAACTTTATGGTCGAGAGTAAACAAAGAGCCGAAGCCGCCAAAGAAAGAGCTCTCGCCGGTCGTCTTGGTAACGACACTCATCAAACATTCCGAGCTGTTCCTGTGAGCGTCGTCGCCGAGCCAACTTTATCTATGTCTGTTAACACAAGTAGTTCGGAAAGAGGCAGATCGCCTATAACCATTCAAGCAAAGGGCGCTAAGACTGCAACTGACCCAAAGAAAGATATTGAACCTGAAGAAATATTCCAGTCCGATGACAATGAAAGGAAATCTTCCTTATCTTCATCCAACAAGGCTTTGAATAGAGCCTTGCAGCCAAGATCTGGAGAAAGCCCAAGAGCTATGGATGGCGGAACTAAGCCACCAGACAGCGGAACCAAACCTAAGCCTAAAGAACCCAGTTATTTAAGTAAATTTGCTTCTGCTAAATTCTCACAAGATGACAACAAAGACAATAGAGGAAGACTTGTTGGTGAGATCCGACAGTTTGGTGGGGCCGCTGGGTTCTCATCGCCGCCTACACCTAAAAAAACGTACGGATTTGTGTCATCACCGTCCCCTAAAAAGACCCCACCCAAAGTGGCCCCTAAACCCGTCCGATCTAGATCTGTGGAACCTCCATCATCCAAACCAGCAACTTCAGGATTGTCGAAGACTTTATCATCATGGAAGAAAAGCAGGACTGTCTCAGTACCGTCAAAATGTATGTATTGTGGAACTGAAAAATTTGACATTACACATTACAGTCAGAAATACATGTCAGAAATACATGTACAATCCATTCTCTTAAAATCTGGTTCTTGAAAAAGTTTTTTTTAAGTGCATGCAATATTGTCATTATGTCCATGTATTACTGTATTTTCATTTATTTTCGTCGGGCTCAATTTTTGTGGTTTTTACTCAAATGGCTATTTCGTGTGGGCATAAATTCGTGGATTTTGATTTTTGAAACAAAAAGCATTAATTATCTCTGCATTTGAATTTGTGGGGATTTGATTTCGTTGATGAGCCGACCCACACAATCCACAAAATTAAATCCCCAACGAAAATTTATGATTCCACAGTATGCAGAAAAATGGCTAATAAGTATAGTGCAACCCCTCCAAAGTAACACCCTTTGGAAGTAGCAAAATTATATTGTTGTTAAGAGGTTGTTGTTTTAAAGAGGTTAAATTAACAGGTAAATCATGCTGTGGGAAAAAATCATCCTATTGTTGAAGGGAGGTTGTTGCTCAAGAGAGGGCAGCTCTGGATAGGTTATACTGTATTATTAATTTGCTCAACTAGCTTTGATTCCTGGTTGATGCCTAATTTCACATAAAATGAGCTAAAATGATAGGATTTAAAAAGAGATATCAATGAATAAGCTGTAAATACCACTGTACAAACTAAATGTAAACATAACTATAATTGTAACTGTAAATATCAATGTATAAATGTCACAGTGTAAATTTCACTGTATAAAATGTCCTAAGGCAAAAAATGGAGGAAAATTGTTATGAGTCAAACCTGTGAAAAAAGACCACCCTTGAGAAAGACAAAATATTATGCCATTTATTTACAGATGGCCTTAATTTGGAGGTCAGTTTGTTCTAAATAATCAAAGATGTTTTTTTTTTCAAAGAATTTGTCTTAATTCAAAGGATGGCCAATATTCAGAGATGGCTGCAAAAACAGGTTTGACTGTATATCATTGACTGTATATATTATACATAGCTGTACCTTTCAGTACCTGAACCAGTACCTCGACAAGATGATTCATTAAAGAATTCTGTGCGTGTTCTACCTTCTGAAGCTCCGCCTGCTCTCACAGAGGAAGAACGAAGGAAGCGGGCGGAAGACGAACTCTATGAGAAGAACATCAGGTAATATTTTGTGTGTGGTCTGACCTAGGTAAACTGTGTATAATACCTTAAATATATTGACTAAATACACTTGTATATCGAGAGTTCAACGCAAAAGTGTAGTAACTCATATTGAAATAAGAACAAGTTACAACAGTGTTGCACTGAGCCCTCGATATGTGAATACTATAGATTGTCAAAATGTTTGTGAACCTGTAATGCATTTCAAGTTAATTCATGATTTTCTGACACTGTTAATAATACCGTATAAAACACCATTTATGAGGTCAGAAGTTTTAGCTTGCAGAAATGCCGCATAAATTGGCCATTTCACATTTCCACTACTCGAACATTTTTTCGCAATAAATGACTCCACCATGTTGTGAGATTTTCATCTCTCTCAATTATTCTATAATCAACCCTGTTAACAAAGGCCACCCTAATGAATGATTACTTGTGGCCTTTATTAAGAAATGGCCGCAATCACAGGTTTGACTGTATTTTGATAAAAAAATGCAATAGTCTTGGTTAATGGCAGAACATAGACAATATATTTTTGGTATGACATAGTTGTTTTGTGTGATTTGATGTGACCTTATACAGAGTTTGTGTGTCAACTTTCTGTGTGATGTGTTCTAAAGACCATGCTATTGTTAGATTGTAATACCTACTAAAAATTACCTTCTTGAACAAAAGTCAGTGTCTGTTTCAATTAAACATAAATGAAATGCTTCGGATTATCAAAACAGGTCACCAAAGTTTGCTTATTTAATTTTCACTTTGTTGCAAACTTTATTGAATATATTCGGCAAAAACATAGTAATTCCAGTATCAAATAGTCCAAATTTTGAAGTATGGCATTAGCAGTTATGGTAATTATGTCTTTTTATGCCCCTCTCTGTCTGTCTGTCTGTCCGAGGTTTTAAAGTAGATTTTATCATTTTATCAAGTATGCCACCCGGGGACTTCAGGTTTATATAAAAAACTGGTCTGTTGTGATTTAGAACATTTTTTCCATGAAACTTAATTTTATAATCTGTTTATACAGATAGGTAACTTTAGTAGGTGTTACTTAAAGTATTGTATGCTGCAATTAAGAGGATCTGAAAAACCCTGTTTTGTGAAATTAGCGATACCTGTAGAGTTTTATTTTATTGTGTTAGTAACTTTTCATTTAATTCCTACTTCAATTGTTGTGAATACTTGTTAATTTTCTGAGTAATTGCAAAGGAAATAGTTGCATGATGTCTATTATGTCTTATATTAATTAACCCTTTTACCAGAAAATATTAACAAAAATGAAGTTAATTGTGATTAAGAAATTCACTTGATACTACAAATTCATTGCTAAGGATTCAGATCTCATAGATGTTAAGAAAAGATATTAATTTAATTACAATTTGTATTATGAATCTGTACTTAAGTACTGAAGTCTGTTATAATTTTATGTATGTGTTTTGCATGAGATTAATTTGATTTGTTTAATAAGAAAATCTTATCCAGCGATGTGATCAAAAACTGTTTGTCCATGTTGTTTGTTTCAAACGATGTGAGAAATTTTCTGAAATTTATTTCACTGAACAAAGGTCACTCCTGGGAAAGATGAAAGCTGAACTTTGTTGACAGGTGGCCTTTATTCAGAAGTGGCCCCCTAACACAGGTTTCACTGTATTTGATTGCTGGATAAGATTTTACTATTATCCTACATGTATAAACAAGCCAAAGGTTGTGGGGTACTTATTAAATATATTGCAAGTGGAGTGGTAAACTGGTTTGTCAGATAAATTCTTGTACATCTGTCCTCAAACAATCATCAATCATTCTTGTTGTCTATTACAAAAAATTTCTATGAACTGGTTCTATTTTACTTGATTTTTCGGGGGGGGGGGGGGGGGCACCAAACTTAATTGAATTTACAAATATTTTGTTTTTCTTAAATATGAAATTTAAAAAACATTAATTATTCTTATAATTAACTAAGCTGTTTCATATTGACTATTATTTATTGTGGCTGTAAATTGTATCAAAGTTCAAAGAACTGAAAGTTGTTGAGGAATTGTACAAGAATTTATCTGACTGTTTTCTCACCAACATTATGCTCACCCTTGACTGGTTCTGTGTATTTTTAATATTGTATGACTGTGTCACTGTTTTTAATTCTCACTGCATGATGTGTGAAGTGTTATATTGTGAACAAGTCTAAATTTCTAATCTTTGCTTTCTTAATATATACTGCTGAGAGGTTTTGAATGTTTTTTTTTTTTAAAGAAGCACTGCTTACTATTTAGCTTTTGAGAAATGCACCTGACAAATACATGTAGTTCTTAGCTCACCAGAGCGTGAAGTACTCACAGTGAACTATGTGATCTCCTTGTCCATTGTTGTATGTCGAGAAATGTGTATCATGTGTCATCGATATAATTGTTTCCTACGTCTTCTCCGCTGAAACCTACTAGGCCAATTTCCATCAAACTTCACAGGAATGGTCTTTAGATGGTCTTCTACTAAGGTTGTTCAGATTCTGTGCATTGGGTCAAAATTGGCCCAACTCCAGAGTCACATGTTTTACATAGACAAAATTTCTTGTCCAAGATCCCATGGCCTAGAGTTAAGATATTTAAGCATTGTCTTCTCGAAATTTACCCAGAAATTATAAATAATACTCCTGGGTCAAAATTTGTTCCACTTCTTGGCCAAAATTGCATGAACTAGAGCATGGATAGCATTGTCTAGTGGTCCTCTGCCAAAATTATTCTAATAAAGTTCCAAGGGTAATAATACGAAGACATTATAAATAATACTCCTGGGTCAAAATTTGTTCCACTTCTTGGCCAAAATTGCATGAACTAGAGCTTAGATTCTAAGCATTGTCTAGTGGTCCTCTGCCAAAATTCTTCTAATAAAGTTCCTAGGGTCAAAATTCACTCTGTCCCCATGGTCAAATAACATGGCCTGTAGCTTAGATATCTAATGTTTTGCATTACCTTGTTATCATCTACAGAAATTGTTCAAATTATTGCTCCCCCCTCCCACCCTCACCCCAGAAATCATTAGTTTTACATAGATTTTCTTCTTGGTCATCAGCACATGGTCTAGCGCTTATATATTTAGTCTGTAACCATGTCTAGTTGTCCTCTAGTAAGATTAATAAAATTCTGCTCTTGTGGTTGAAAAATGGTTTTGCTCTGAAAGTCGCTCATTTTGCCCCCTTTAGGTCCTCAGATTTGGTTGGGATGTTGGTCATCACGTGTAGATGACCCCTAATGATTTTGAGGTCAATATAGGTCAAAGGTCACAGCACAAAAACTGTGTCCGTCCAATTACTAGAGAACTATTTGGCCTTAGGTTCTCAGATTTTGTTTACTGTTTAGTCATCACATGTAGATGACCCCTATTGATTTTAAGTTCAGTAGGTCAAAAGTCAAGGTCTTATTTTCCAGTTGGCCTTTAGGGGACATCCGTGTTTCACAAACTTGTTTACCAAGTTGTAAGTTCATCAGGTTATTCAGATGAGCGATATAGGGTCATCATGGCCATCTTTTTTTTTATTACAGTTTAGCACAATGCTTCAACATAGGAATGATTTTAGTTCACAGTTAAGGTCAAATTTGATGCACAACAAAGATTTATAAGCATATTAAATTTCTCTTTGTATGACAAATATATATCATTATGGATCTTCAGTGCATGAATAGCCTCAAAAGTGCATAGTCATTCTTGCAACAACTTCAGTATTTTTGTATGTTACAAATGATTATAAAAATTATCTATTTTATAGCTCGAGCTGTTATCATTCTATAAATTTCATACATTTTAAAGTTGAGAATTAATTGTGATTTTCTAAACCCACCCATTCCCCCACTTTCTAAATTTGCCCTACCCAAATAAATCTCCCCACCATGGGATGCACGCATCTCCTTAAAACCATAGAATAAAGTTATCTTGATTAAAGATGTAGAATGATATAATCATGTCTTCATCATACATTTTGTACAAATTCAATCTGCTAGTTTTTTTTTTTAATTCATCGCTAGATAGATTTATTAAGATTTTTCAAACTTAGTTTATTTCAAATGTAGTTTAGGATTCATATTTTTGTTTATTTTATAAAAAAAGTCATGTAAGCTAGATTTTTTACAATTTGTGCCAGGGTGTAAGTGATGTATTGTATTAATTAATGCATTATTTTTCTTATTTTTGTAATTGTTAATGAAACCGCTTATTAATAGTTTTAAAGCTGATTCGGATGGTCGGTGGTCTAGTGGTTGATCATTTCTTATTTTCATTCAACAAACAAAAACTCCATCTATGATTTATGTCGATCAATTAGTCTGGTCCAATGACTGCTCGAGATAACAAGGTTTTACACTATTGTTGTAATACTCTTGCATTCCAAACTTCATGAAAAACTTTTTAAGCATTTGAAATTCGATCCAGGGAAAATGCAAACTTAACTGGACTGAATGAACTTTTTGTGGACCAAAAAAATATGCATAGAATTTTATAAAAATATGGCTTTATAACCAAATATTTTGAAAGAGATTAAAATATTTCAATTTTTTGTTTTGAAACTATATGTGATAAAATTATCACTAAAAATTTACTGGACCGTTGGACCTCTGACCTTTTCAAATTTACTTGACCGACGTCCATTTTGGTGGACTCGGTCCAGGGCTAAATTCGAAGACTGATATTCATAATCATACTCTGGTTCTTTTTCTTTCTTGGATGGTTCTGTTGTTGTCCTGTGTACTCTGTCATTGAAAATATATAATCACCTTGACAAAGTTGGTAATAGCCATTGTAAATGATGAGTAATTCAGTTATTAAAGAATTAAACATTTCTATCACTATTGAATACCATTACTGATTTAAACCAAGGGAAACTTATTCTCATGTCAATACTATTATGCATGATTTTACCATTGAATGTATGCTGTGATTGTTATTTATAATTAGCTCACCTGAGCAAAGCTCAGGGTGAGGTATAAGTATACTATTTTTGTCCCTCATCCATCATCGGTCCACAATTCTTTGAATCACATCTCCTCTGAAATGGCTGTGTCAAATTTGAAGAAACTCCACAGGAATGATCTTAGGGTGGCCCTTTACAAAAGTTGCTAAAAGAATGGCATTCCAAGCAGAATTCTGGTTTCCATGACAACCAAATGGAAACACTTTAAAAAGTCTTGAACCACATGGTCTGAAGCTTAGATATTTGGCATTGAGCACCATCTAGATACCCCCTTATAAAGTTGCTTAAATAATGTCACTGGGGTCGTAATTGGCCCCGCCCCAGGGTCATATGTTTTATATAGGAAAAAACTTCATTAAGTTTAGAGCTTAGATATATTTGACTTGGAGCACCATTTAGAAACCCTTTAACAAAGACCCGCAATAAAGTTGCTGAAATAATGTCCCTGGGGTCATAATTGGCCCCGCCTCAGGGGTCACATGTTGTCTTATTTTCCAATACTTTTTACTTACTGCTGCACAAATTTAAATCAAATTCATAAGTGATACTGCCATAACTCATTTCTCAGATGAGCATCACGGAGCCACTTGGCCCTCTTGTTTTTATTTCAATTAGATCGATTTATTTTATCAATTTATCCGAATAATTTGAACCATTAAACCTCTGATATGTTAATTTTTGCACCTGAACCAAATCTTGTTTAACAGCACACTTTTATATAATAAGTTTATTGTATTTTTGTTGTAACTTTTATTATCCAATGAAATGTCGTGTTACATAATGTTTGTGAGAAACAATGTATGACTCCCACTTGCAACAAGGGTATTGATTGGTCATTATTGGCTTGTTTGACTTGTAGGGCTTACAATCCACGATTGTTTAGGTTACAATTCAAGTTGGATCGTGACGATACACCGGAGACCACATCGCCGCCACAAGCTGACAGATCGAGGGACTCAAAGAAGGTAACTTTATATTTCTTGTAAACATTCTGTACGAGTACTTAGTATATAGCCCTCAGCATGTTAGTCGACTTTTGTATTATACATGTATGATCTATGTAGAACTGTTGCATGATATTTACCCTTAAATGTTCGCTCAATTGATTTGATACAGTTAAACTTGTGGAAGACCATCTTGGAACCAAATCTTGTTCTGACGTAAACAATACAGTGAAACCTGTGTTAGTGACCACCTCTGAATAAAGGACACTCTGTGATTATAGGTCATTCTTTTGTTTGAAAATTGTCATTGATTATTTAGAAGTACAAAATGACCTCTTAATATAGGCAACTGGTGAATAAAGGTCACATTATGTCTTTCCAGAGGGTGGCCTTGGTCACAGGTTTGTCTGTATTTCTAATTTGGAACAGTTACTGTAATTCGAGGGTTCAGCGCAACAGTGTTGTAACTCATATTGAAATAAGAACAAGTTACGACAGTGTTGCACTGAGCCCTCGGTATATTTTTGCTTCACATTTAATACAGACAAATTTGAAGGATTTTGGAGTGGTCCTTGTAGACAAGTTTCACTGTACCATAATATTATATTGATCCTATATTAACTCTCCATCCTTTCTAGAAACCAATGATAGCTCATGTGATTAAATATACGTCAGGGCCATAGGAACCCGGGGAGGGGAGTGGGCTAGGGGAGCTTAATTTTTGCTGTAATTGTAATGAAAAGGGCTGTAACTGATCCCTTTCCCCACCCCATTGTCAGATATAATTAGAATTAGCCCTCCCCCCCTACAACATGAAATTTCTTCCTAAGGGTCTGTACTTAATTTTTTTTGTTCTCCTTACAAATTTTTATGAAATCACAGGAATTTGTTATTAAAAACCTACTATTTATATAATATTAGAGTTTTACATGTATTATTGTAATTATTGAGAGATGTCTATAAGGATTTTTAAAAATGAAAAAAATTATTATTCTTGGTGGCATTAGTACAATTTTCTATTTATTCTCATAGTTTATATTATTTTGCCTGAGTTTAGTTTTCGTTGAGTTTGTCTTCGAGTCTGCCTTCTATCTCTGAGGAGGAGAACATGTAGATTGCATGTTGCAACATGTGTGTGTGGTAAATAGTTGACAATCTTACGTTATATAGTTGATTTATTGCATGCTACAAGTTGAGGCTGCTGTTGTTTGTTGAGCATGTTGTTAGTTTTTGTTTACTATTTGTGTTGTTATTGCTAGCATGACTTGATGTACAGTCAATCCTGTGAACACAAGCCATCCCATGGGAAAAATGAAATGTTGCTTATACTGACTGATGGCTTTTATTCAGATGTCAGTTTGTTTTAAATAATCATAAGTTTGTTTGGAGTGCTCCTACCTACCCACGAAAATCCTAGCAAATAAATAAAATAACTTTTTTGGGGGGAGTGGTCATTTTTTTGCTATTGTTATATAGTAAAAAAAAATCCCTACCTACTTACCCAGTGCTAAGATTCTGGGTTGGAGCATTCCAAACAAACTTATTTTTATTTTTAGCCTAATTGAGGTTTTTTAAGAATGGCCTTTATTGAAAGGTGGCCACAATCAGAGGTTTGACTGTGATTTATTTTTTTCCAAAATTAACCATAGAATCCAAATGTGTTAATTGCTCTACTCTTCTGGTCTGACTACCAGACTCTAGTTGTCAGTTGACATTCCATTTAGGCCTTACTGATTATTTATTTGGAAATGCATGAGTTGACAAGCATGAATGTTGTAGTATTTTTGTCTCTGGTCATCATTTAATATATCTTGGTTGGAGTGGAGTGAGTTTGGCAGAAACAATGATTTGAGAGTACTGGTACTTAATAGCCTCCTCATACATCGGCAAATATCCCTCGACGTCAACTTGCATGTAATGGCGATTAGGACTTAATTTCAGCAAAATTTGCTTTCATTAGTATATGTATGTTGTACATCATTGGTGGTGTTTGTATGAATACGTTTGTGTGCATTCGCGTCTGTCTCGATTAGTTTTGTTCGTCAGACAATTCTTTAGTATGTTAAAAAATTTGTGACAAAATAGGACTTTCATCCACCATTCGTTAAAATTTGTCTTTAAGCATTAATTGATCAGAAAGCCTTCACAAAGCATTCATCAACTGGCATTCTAGTTTGCAGCTATTAAGTGAATGAAGACATTCCCGAGTCAAATCTTTGCAAACTGTATCAAATATTTGTGTGTTTTAGTGAATTGAATCTAACACATGAAAACGAATTATAAAGATAAGTTAATGTTCAGAAAATGAACGGTACAATTACAAATATGCTTTCATACAAATTAATCCGAAGTGTAGCTATGACAGGCGAATCATAGCTTGCGCTCCTATTTTTTCAGTGAGTTTTTTAATAGTTCACTCCATTCATGTAAACATGTAAACAATGTGGCAATCAACATTAAAAAAGGTACCACCTCTTGGTGTAATGTTTATTATCAGACATGCCAACATGTTTGTTAATTGCCAGAGGCTATTAATGTCGATTTTCTTCTCAAGTTCAATAAAATTTATTCACAAATTGACAAAAAACATGCCTAAGGTGAAATTTACAAACATACATACATGTACGTACATATTTTCTAATAAAGTGTATGTGTATGTTAACAGTAAACTACAACAACAACAACAACCATGCACCTGCAACATACAGTCAGGTATTCATCAACTTGTTTTATGATTCTGTTGTTAGTAGATGACCCTTCGTGTTTTAGGGGTCTGCAAGTCAATGTTGAAGGTCACTGGCCATGATATCTGATAATAGTGAAGGGCTACAACCATTGTTCATAGGGAATTTTTTTTTGGGGGGGGGGGCTTGAAGGTCTCCTTTTCATCACTTTTGAAATGTCTATTTCTCAAAACAATAACTTGACACTTGTCTCATGTTAGTGATACATAGATTATTTTTACTTTCACTTTAGTTTTATCATGTTTTTTATCATTGTAGAGTAGTTTAGGCATACACCTACCTGTATGATTGTATCAATATATTTTGTTTTTGCCAATATTACAGCCTAGTCTTATCCCTGTGAAGATAAAGTGATAATCCTCACTTTGCTAGAATTTCTGGTACAGTTTTATTGTGGATTTATTTTTTGTGATCTTTACTGTGATGTTGTGACCTTTGACCTTAGTGTTTAAACCAGTTAGTCTGTGCATTAATCAGGAGATACAGATAACCTAGATTGCTTATTGTGACTTATTTACCTTTGTTTGTGTGTTGTCTTCAATTGTGCTTTAATGTCACTTAAGTTTGTGAAATGTTACATTTTGAAATGTGACCTTGATGATAATTTCAACATTTTGTTGTGTGACCTTCATGATAATGTCAAGTTTACAACATTTTTATATGACTTTGGTGATAATGTCAACATTTTGTTGTGTGACCTTTATGATAATGTCAATGTTACAAAATTTTGACGTATGACCTTGACCTCTTGTATAGGAACAGGATGATGATGGACAAATAAGAATGTCTCAATTTTCATCTCCTAATAAGAGATTAATGGCTTATATTTGTAAGTATAATGTCACCATAGCGACTTGAACGATGCTGCTATATATATATTATCCTGCATTTATTAAACGTTTGAAGTATATTTCCAGTGGTACATGGACTGCACCTCTTTGTTAAATTCTTCTGTTGGATTTCTGAGCTTTATCAATAAAAAATCCAAAAGCCTTCCCGTGCATGACAGTATTCATTTTTAGCTCGGCTGTTTTCAACGAAAAAAAGATGCTGATTTATTGCTTTAAATCTACTGCTATGTGATATTAGCAAATCTATAATAATGCAAGGCCTACAAAATGTTTGTTTCTGATTAACCAATCGACCCTAAATTTTCCCTGCAACCTTAGACTTTTACAATCTAGATTCTGCCACAGTAATAGCTCGACCATGGGTTTTGAGCCATGATGGAAGAAAACGCTAAGTCAACTGGGGGATGTTGATGGTCGGAACGTAATTATGTTATTGAATAAAAGGCATTTACAGATAATAGATAAGAATAATTTAGCACAACGGTATTTGTGTCGCTAGCGTGGTGGGTAGAACATAATCTACATGACCCAAATATCCATATCCCCTATTTGACTTAAAGAGCTATTCGTCACAACTCAAAACACATAGTCAAACTATACAAAACTCGAAATGATTTTGTGATCTAACATTGCTATGTCAAACACTTAGTCATGGAACCAGTCGTACAAGCTGTCAGAATTGTTAGCCCTTAATTAAGGAACCGTATTCATTTGTTCCCTTTAGACATTAAAAAAGAATATATCGAGGGCTCAGCGCAACACTGTAGTAACTTGTTCTCATTTCAATATGAGTTACGACACTGTTGCATTGAACCCTCGATATTTGTTTCTGGTTGTGTGCTCATTAAATGGCTTCTGGTTACTTTAAGATATGTCTATGAAAAAGACTTCTGTTGTTTATTTTGTGTTGTTTTGTATAACTATGTTTGATGTATGGTGTTTTCACAGGCGTATCAGGTTGCAATCAATGTGCTTGCTTATATTCTTCATACTTTATCCAATGCTTTGCTGTATAATTTAACATCAAACCCAGTCGATTTTATTTCTGATCAGTGGGTGTTTAAGCCCATTTTTCAACAATATTTCAGTAATATACGCTAGCTGGTTTACTTAAAGTCCCATTAGCTTTTTGCTATAAAAAATATATGCAAAAAATCAAACAATTGCTGATATTATCCCAACATAATTATTATCGACTAAGCAAGCCCTTTTTCTTCTAAAAACACTCATTTCGCTGTGAATTTTGCTTTTGTGAACTTGAAATAATTATATAGAGCATGTGACGTCACTTCATACCATGTGCATAATATGATTGCGGGAAAACACAACTGTTTTATAAATAGTATTTTTTCAATGATATTGAAAAAAATACGATAGTGGTTATGGAAACAGTTTTTCTTGCTATAATTAAAGTATGCATGGGAGGAAAACACACCGGATTCCTCTGTTATAGAACAATCAGAAACTATTACGACCGATAAATTTATATGATTATGCGACTTTAACCAGTATTTCATGGACTGTATTCGAGTCAGTACTAATTTACCCTTCCGCAAGGAGCCAGCATTTCTCCACGTACGAAATAGTCGGAAAAAAAGGTTTAACCCCACTGAAACAAAACCTGTTTTTAGGGATTGTGAAATTCCTGGTCATCGACTGGGATTGACCCCACGACCTTCTGATCTGAAGTCTGGCTCTCTGCCTCTTGACCATGGTTCCTCTCATTAGGCAAAATATTTTAAAACGATTTTAAAAAATTAGTTTGTTTCTCTGTTTCTCGTTCAAATATCACTTCTCTGTATGTGGCTTGACTTGTAAAGAGTTTTTGAGTATTAAACCCAACCAAACAGTTACATGTATTAATCAGTACTGTATGTCTATTAATTTTGTAACAAATGTCATGTAACTTGCTTACAAGATTTGCTTTCAGGCCATTTCTCTATATCTATCTTTCTCTGTGTGTGAGACCAATTTGTAAAATTGTAATTGTATAAACCTTGCCTCTTATTTACAAAATTATTCAAATGAACATTTTTCACTAAAATTTAAAGTTAGTTTTCAATCAGTTTTACACTTCATGTATTTCCCTTCAAGTACTGGTTTGTGAAACTTCATACTTATAACACATGTACAAATTTTTTTTACAGTTCTAACTGATGTATTTCTTGTTAGTTTAGTGTGATTTAAAAAGAAAAATTACACTAGTGACAATTTAATTATGTACAGTCGCAGATATTTAGTCCCTTGATAATTTTTTTTTTAATTTAAAATTTCTCAAAAGGTCAAATTCTTATCAGCATTGTCATTCGTTAGGAATAATACTTCTTTATTTCAATGCTTTTGTTTTATGCATTAATTATTCTATAATCTTATGATATTTATTTTTATTTGATAAAAATGTTTTATTTTCATATTTACAGGAGTCCGATGACAACCTGAGGAAGAACAGAAAATGAGGTCATTATGTGGATGCGTTACCATGGCAATGTTTGTGATAAATTTAGTGATGATTTCATATTTCTAGAACAATTTTAGTTTATGGTTTACATTCACCGCAATCATACATGATTCACAGACTACTTTTCATCATGCGATGATCACATCTGAAAGTCTGTAAGTCTGAGAATGATTCTTGAAAACAAGTACCTAGTGTTGAAAAAGTAGTGACAGTAAACCAAAATTTGTAACCATACACTTACGTACGAGGTGTAGTTCTTAGTTACAGAAATGCACCTAAGTAGTTATGATTGACAGACAGAAAAGATTAAAAATAAATCTAAATTTTGGTCCTATTATTTGACCACACCAAATTGTATTTTTGATAAATTTTGTGGAAAAAAGGACAATTATACAGGAATGAATGTCCTCATATTAATGAGGTTACTTTACGTAAATGATGCCTACAAAGATAGAATTGGTTCTCATGGAAACTGGTATCTTCTATTTTGATTTTACATTACTTGTGTTTGTTTTGATAATGACTATAATGTATTAATTTTTCTGCTCTCTGCCTCAATATTTAGTGTATGCACAAATTTACAAGGGTATAATAGTACCATCTTGCTTAAAAATTCATACACCTAAGTTTGCCATTTTTTGTTTAGTTCTGGTCAGATTTCATTTGATTGGAGTGGTAACTTTGTATCCCTGTAGGGTTTTAGTGATCACATGCCTATTAACACTTTTAGTGATCACACGCCTGTCAACATTTTTAGTGATCACATGCCTATCTAAATTTTTCTTGAATATGGCTCATTGTTTTCGCTGCATTCACACAATATAAGAAGTATTTATACACTAGAATATAGACCATTTAAAGATTTGTTGGTTGAAACATAAACTCACTTTTGATTACAAAATTTTAGTTTTCTTGTTTTTACTAAATATATAACATTTGGTATGCTAGAATTAAATATTTACTTGTTTTCTTTATGGTAATTCTTATTGCTTTTTGTATTTTTTTTAAAATTAGAATTTATTTTGTTACTATAGATCTGATGTAAACTGTATTATTCCTACCTGTGTGAAAATGTCTTTATCCAGAGTATATAATATTTAGTTTACATATTGTTATTGCTAGGATCTACTGTATAAGGGTTAAAGTTCGCGTCGTGAAAATATTCACATTTTTCATGAAATACCTTTACCTATTTTCGCAAAATCACAGCTAGCGAAAATTTCTGACTACACTTGGTGGCCTTTAATCGGAGGTAGCCACTGACAAAGGTTTTTTTGTATATGTTAATTTTTTTTTTTTTCATTATATTCAAATAGGTGTACAATGTACATACAAGCACTGTAGATAAATACAACTGATTTGAATGATTGTTTACTCCGTCCATAATATTATGTTATTTATTTTGTGTATGTTAATTTGCATAAACATAATTATATTATACACATTTTGCAAACAGGTAGTGATGTGATTAATATTCACTGCCAAATTTTGTACTCCATTTATTTATCTCATGGCTTATTAGTTGCTTTAAATGATCTTACGTACACTTACCAGAAATCTCTTTACTTTTTCTCATTGAAACATAACTTGCTTAAATTCTTGGTATTTTGAATTATTGCCAAATTTTAAATATTTTTTGTTTTCATCCTTCTTGATTTGATTTTGATTTTTTTGTCAAATCAAATATAATTAATATTTGCATTTGAAATATGTTTATGAATGAAATAGAACAAAAATCGTCACATGTTGCAAATAAATGCGCATTCATGAATAATACATGATAAGGTATGAATATGTAAATTAGATGAATGTTTATGCATATAATTAAAAATATTTTGGCTAGAGCAATACTTCATGAATGATACCAGACAAGATTAAATATGTAAATTAGATGAATATTCATGCATTATAATGTATTGACTAGAGCAAAACTCTGTAGCTGTTTGTAATTTTGTTCAATATACCGGTATAGTGGGCATGATTGTATTGTAATGTTTTATATTTATTTTTAGTTAGACAAGAATGTAGTATAGAGAGTGATGGAATTCTTGCTTAATGTATATAAAGTGTTTAAACGAACATTTTGTCAGTGTTTTTATCTGTAGCGCAATGTTTTGTTTAAAGTCCCATTAGCTTTTTGCTATATATAGAAAATATATGCAAAAAACAAGCAATTGCTGATATTATCCCAAGATAATAATTACCGAGGACACAGCTGTTCTATAAATAGTATTTTTTCAATGATATTGAAAAAAATATGATAGTAGTTTCGGAAACTTTTTCTTGCTATAAAGTATGCACAGGAGGAAAACATCCCGGATTCCTCTGTTACAGGACAAACAGAAACTATCACGACCAATAAATATAAGCTTATGGGACTTTAATTGGTCATATTTCATGCGCACCAAGCGAGTGACAGCAATTGAAAGCTGAACTATTGTTCAATTAAAAAAAAAAAAAACATAAAAAGAACAACATCGAAATAGACATTAAATCAGTTTATAATTACATACAGATCTTGCTCAGTGATCATCATTTATTCATAGAAATTAATTGCTACCCATGTCAACACTTAAAAACCACCATGTCAATATTATTGTAACAACCGAACTACAAACTACTGAATATCTGAAACATGTATTAAAGAAAAAGTCTGGATTACCTGCCCTTTACACTACATGATTGAGTCATACTGATATGTTGCATAGTGTATGCCTTTTTGACGATTTTTATTGTGTGGGTGGGGGGGGGGGGCGCAATTGTCCAGATCCAACGTTGAGCATCAAAGGAGGAAAAATCACACTCCTGATGCATGTTATCGGGTCAGTATTACAAAAAAAAGAAATTAATAACATGCTACATAATACATTAATAAACACATTCAAACAACAAATTATCACAATGTTGGTAAGTTGGAATGGTTCAATGTTACAAAAACATGATAAATGGTCACAGATTTTCAGAAACAATAAAAACATAAAAAGCACCACTTGATGAATTTGGATTTCTAAATAAGAATCTTCTTTATCACCATGTACAGAACAACCTCTCTAGAGCGGCCCTCTCTTGAGCAACAACCCTCTACAACAGCACGACTTTCCCACTGCTCGATTTAACAATAAATATAACCCTTCTAGTGCAACAACCTCTCAACAACAACATAATTTTGCAACACTCGATGGGTACTGCTCTGGAGAGGTTGCCCGGTACATGAACAAGAAGAACGTACATGTGATTATTTTGTGAACGGAACTATAAGTAGATGTTTACAATAAAGTCAAGCTACATGCTTATTTTCACATATACAGTCAAATGGTCTCAAACCTATGAACAAAACTACCCTCTCAAAAGACACAATGTGGCCTTTAATGACAGTAGGCCTTTATTTGGAGGTCAGTTACTTCTGAATGATCTTTGCAGTTTTTTTAAAGAATAGCCTTAATTTACAGGGCGGCCTTCATAAGTTTGACTGTATGATTATTTCAGTATCAGTTCGAGGGTTCAGCGCAACAGTGTCGTAACTCATATTGAAATAAGAGCAAGTTACGACAGTGTTGCACTGAGCCCTCAATTTGTTACAATTGATTAACATACAAAGTATGTGGATATTTGGATAGTAATTAATCCCCAATTATCCTTCAGAAATGATTATGCAGCTTTTGTTTTTAAAACTATCCCCACACTTTCTGAGAACAAGAGGTGCTCAAAAAAGGTGCCCCGACAGCGTCAATAGATGAGGGGGACTAAAAAAATCGAAAAAAATGTGACTCATCAAATTAACTTAACAATCATCAAATCATATTCAATTTGCAAAAAATCATTAAAAAAATTGAAACAAAACCTGAAAATAAAACTTATTTATAATAAATTTATTTAGAAGTATCTAGAAAACCAGTCAGTTAAAACAGCCATGAGAAATGTACATGTATTATAGACAAACACAGTGTAGCCTTTCCCATGAGAATTCATACACAAACAAGTAAATACCATGATACTGACAGGACAGAATGAATTGTTATATAATTATTAGAAAATTAATATAAGTTCAAAGTGAAATAAATAGGTTCATGAGTGGCAAGCAATCGCATAATAATCTATTGAAAAATGGACGGGAAACTCTTTCATTTAGAGAGAACACAAGGTATCATATTTTACTGAATCAGGGGCCACAAAATTCAAGCGTGCTATAAGGAAATTTGCTGGTTATCAAACTTGGCCTACATTTTGTTTTTGTAAATATTGGCCCTTAAAATATTTTGACTGAGTTTGATGAAGACAGACTGGGTGCTATTCTACTTGGGAGAGTTGATGACTATTGTGGGCACTGCCTGCTGGCCACAGACATTCACATAATTTCAAGTTCAATCAAGACATACAAAAAAAACATAAAATACTGCTTTGATATGTAACTCAAGTTATGTAAAATGGTCCTCATAAATTCAGTAAAAAAAATAAAACAATAAAAACACTTTCAATTCACAATAATATAAATCAGTTTACGTAAAATGACAAGAAAATTTCAAGCTTCCATCCAATTTAATCCTCACATTGTCCCAATCACGTCGTTCTAGGCACGGCTAGGTCCAAATCTCAACCTGTGAACAAAGGCCAATACTGAGAAAGATATAATGTGACTTTTATTGACAGGTGACCTTAATGCAAATGTCATAAAAACACTGGGACTACGGTGATATGTAATTTTTGTTCAACAAAAATATGGCAGTGAGACATGATTGAGATACGCTAGATTTGTACCTGATATTAAATATTTTAAAAATTGGTACACTTCATATAAACCAGCTATCTATCATCATTTTCCACTGTCAGAATGTCATGAGTGTTAATACATAAATTATTACACAGGGTTCATAAAATGATGTACAATAATGCATCTGTAGTACAGGCAACTCTTGATGTGGCAAACTTGAGACAATCAATAAGGCCATCCTCAAAAAATATTTTGTTAGCTGTAATGCCTAAATACCTACTCACAAAAAAGCCACAACCCAACTTTTTTGGCCTCCGAGGTAAAAAGATAAATAAAAAATAGCATTCTGACATATATTTTGAGTTCAATATAAAATTCATATTGTAAAAAAAATAAATCCTACTACCTACCCACTGACAAATCTCTGGGTAGGGTTACCACATAAAAAAACATTTTTAAGAATGGCCCAATTTTTTTTTCATGGTAATGTCCAAACAATCTTGCTTTTGCTTTTTCTGCTTCTTTGTTTATACGAAATTAAACCAGTAAAGATATTTTTTTAATTTTATGGAAATAATTTTGAATTTGCATTTTTTCTGCTTTTTGCACATATAGAATTCAAATGGCCAAGACAAATTTTTATTAAAAACAAGTATTTTCTCTGGTCCCGCAAATTTCGTCAAATCAAGAGTTGACTGACTTTACATGTATCTTAAAAAATAACTGATAATGTCATGTTTAAAAAAATTTGACACAAAAATAAAACTAGCTTATAAGCATGAAGTGACATTTTATAAATAATTTTCAATACAATCAAATATGAGGTCAAAAGTCACCCTTTCGAAAGATATAACATGGCCTTTATTAACAGGTGGCCTTTATTTGGTGGATATTTTTTACTAAATAGTCGATGGCAGTTTATAAAAAATGGCCTTTATTCGGCGGTGGTTGCCAACACAGGTTTGACTGCACATCTAAAATAGAACATTGTTCCCTATACTTTGGTCATGTACATGTATCAATTTTACAACCTGCTAAAAATTTGTCACAGATAATTAGTCATGGAATGTATACATAATAGAACATCACAGTAAACTGTCAAACATGGGCTGAAATTTATTCAGTACTCCAATTTTAAATCTCTTCTCACAAGATTTTTTTCCCCATAAATAACAAAACGAATGTGAACATTAATAGCGCAAGGAAATGATTTCCCTATAGTGAGTCTAAATATTTTCTTCTGGATATATAAATTTGTAAAATTGTTTTCTACTTGTTACTTCTGGATATAGGACAGGCATAAAAGAGTTTGTTCGTTTCTGGATACATGTTCATTGAAAATAGGGTAGGTAGGTAGGTAGGGAATTTTTTCACAATATTTTTGTTATAAGTCTTAAAAGTGTGTTAAGGCCAAAAAATTTAATATCGGATGTACTGTAACCAGAAACAAACATTATGCCTTATCAGTCAGCAGCAAGAATTTCTATGTTTAAGTCTGAAATAGGTCACTAAACTCACAACTCAATTTAAAATTTGTCCATTTATCAAGTTATAAAAGGATTACAGACCTTAATACAAGCATTCATTTCTAACCATTAAACTCTGTAATTCAATAATATATTATTATTTAATATATTTTTGATAAGAGTAAAACATTTCAGAATCTGCATTCAAGCCAAACTATTAACAATATTTATTTCTACTTGTTGCAAACTTTCATGATGGTCAGATATTAGTTAAGAACAAAAATGAGATTCAAGATTTTAGACAAATCTCAGGCTTTGACCAAAATTTCTCTTCTTGTCGTTTTTAAATCTCTGATGCAAACAAAAATAGATGGTT